>APFE030018797.1:158518-322461 GCA_000404065.3 Pinus taeda
CCCCCCCCCCTCTCAGTATTATTTACAACAATTGGTATCAGAGTAGGTCCTTCAGAAGAAGCTTAATCACTTGAAGGAATATCTCTCAAGATGAACAATCACGAAGGCATGGGATCTATCAAACCACCAATCTTCAACGAAAACAACTTATTATATTGGAAGATAAGAACTAGAGCCTATATTCAATCGCTTGGAGCTGATGTTTGGGAAATTGTGGAAGGAGGATACCAATTTCCAGCAGCCATACCCACAGATACAACAGGTAAGAAGTTATACAAAACCAATGCCAAAGCAGTCAATACTTTATTGGAAAGTTTGTCAGAATCAGAATTCATCAAAGTCATGTAGCTCAAGACAGCCAAAGAAATATGGGATAAAATCATTCAGAGATACGAAGGAGACTCCCAAGTAAAATGTGCTAAGCTCCAAACTCTTAGAATAGAGTATGAAACTCTCAAAATGCATAGTGATGAAAGTATTGCTAGTTATTTTTTACAAGTAGATGAGATTTCTAATTGTATGAAGAATCTAGGTGAAGAAATAAAGGAGGCTACTTTAGTAGAGAAAATTTTGAGATCTTTGTCTTCTAAATTTGAGTCAAAAGTATCTGCCATAGAAGAAAAGCAGGATCTTCAATCTATTACTTTTTTTCAACTTCATGGAATTTTAACTTCCTTTGAAATGAGGAAAGGAGGTCCATCAAATATTAGAGAAGCTGCTTTCAAAGCTTCAACAAAGGGAAAAGAAAAGGAATATCTCAATGAATCTGGATATATTTCAGAAGAATATGAGGTAAACTTTGTCAAGAAGCTTCAACGAGGTTCCAAAATATTCAGAGGTAAGCTACCATTCAAATGTTTTGCTTATGGTAGAGTTGGCCATTATGCTGCTAAATGTCCTCATAAAGATAATCATGAAAAGGTAAAGGAGTCTACAAAGGGTAATATAAAACAATTTGTCAATAGAAAAAGTTATTATGCTCATGAAGATAATGATGGCATGTCTAATAGCAATGAAGATGAATCTAAACAAGAATTTAAACTACTTGTGGCTTATGACAATGATGATTTTATGGATGCTTTAGAAGAGGAAGATTTTATTGAAGAAATCAATCAACTTAAAATCTGTTAGGAAGAAAAGGATATGGACATAGACACTTTGACACATCAACTCACTGAAAGAAAAAATCACAATGAAAAAATAGAATGTGAAGTAGTGGGTCTAAGAAAAGAACTTGAGAAGACAAAATATCTTAATATTAGATTTGCTAAACGATCAGAAACTTAGATGAAATAATCAAGGTTCAACGTTCCCCCCTTATAAACACCAGTCTTGGATATACTGGAGAAACATCCCAATCACAAAAGTTGCCAGCCATCACCTGAAGTTATCTTGATGCAAAAAAGACCAATGAACATTCTGTCAATCTTCAACGAAAGCCTAAAAGTACTCCTCAGGTAAATCATGCTCATTTTACTCCAAGGGTGAACATCAATAGAAGCATCAACCAAAAGGTAAACAATACCAAAATATCTTATGATCACATAAAATTCTTTAATGGGCAATGTTTTTCATGCCATAACTTTGGTCATAACGCTGCTCAATGTGTTGCATACAAAACTATCATGATTAGAGAAGCACGAAAACAAAGGAGCGCGACAGGGAATCAAGAAAAATTCTTATAATAACTTTTCTTCTCTTGAAGATGAAATTGAATGTTCATATTGCAATAACTTTGGTCATGAAGAATCTGAATGCAAGAGAAAATTTCGGCCAACAATTCAAAAGGAGAAAACATTGCCAAATTCCAAGGTATGGAAAAAGAAGGAATTTCAATTAGAAAGATGTGGCATAGCTCTACTTGCAGAAGGACAATAAAATCAGTGGTACATTGATAGCAGATGCTTTAAACAAATGAAAGGTGATAAAGATAATTAAATCCTTTCATATAATGCTTTAGAAAAAGAAAAGAATGTCTCTTTTGGAAATGACACACAACTTGTCATTAAGGGTAAAGGTTCTGTTTATTTGAAAGAAAAGTTTAAAGTTGGAAATGTTATGTATGTTGATGGTTTAAAGCATAACTTGTTGAGTGTCAATCAAATGTGTGATCAAGGAAATGAAGTTGTGTTTCGATCAAATGGATGTGTGGTTCGTGAGCTTGATACAGGAAAGACAGTAATCAAAGGAACAATAACTCCAAGCAATCTATATATACTAAAAGGAGATCAAGAACAATGTTATTTAAGAAAAACAGAACATAACTGGTTATGGCATAGAAGATTGGGGCATCTAAGATTTTCTCAGATAAGAAAAGCATGCAAACTCAAGGAAATTTGTGATCTTCCAAATATTAGAATCCTAGAAAATACCATTTGCAAACCATGTCAATTCAGTAAGAAAACCAGAGTCCATTTCAAGGAGAAAGAAGGATTAGCAAGTAAGCCTCTTGAACTCATTCATACTGATTTGTGTGGGCCAACAAGGAAAAAGTCACCTCGTGGAGAAGAATACTTCATTTTATTCATTGATAATTTTTCTAGAATGTGTTGGATTGGTTTACTAAAGCATAAAGATGAAGCATTTGAAAAGTTTAAAGCATTCAAAGCTTTAGTTGAAAATGAATCAAATAGAAAAATCAAATGTCTCAGATCTGATTGAGGAGGAGAATTCATATCAGATGATTTTTATTCTTATTTTTGTGAACAACATGGAATAAAAAGACAGTTCTTTGTTGCCAGAAGTCTTCAACAAAATGGCATGGTGGAAAGAATGAACAAAACAGTTCAACAAATGGCTCGAGATATGCTTGTTGAATCTGGAACTCCTGCCACCTTCTGGGGTGAAGTTGCATTTACTGTCGTATATATTCTCAACAAAGCTAATGTTCAGGTAAATAGTGATCAAACTCCATATGAACTTTGGTATGGTAAGCCTCATACTGTAAAACACTTTAGAGTTTTTGGAATCAAATGTTTCATCAAAAAGACTGATGAAAAACTTAGTAAGTTTGAACCCAAAATAGACGAAGGAATTATTCTTGGTTATTCATCTAGAAGTAAAGGATACAAGTGTTATAATAAGAGACTTCAAAAAATTGTTGAATGCAATGATGTAGTAATTGATGAAGCATGCAGAAATTTGAAATAGATGAAGTCAACAAAGGAAGATGACAATGAGGAAGACGATGAATGCTTTCCTATATCAAATCAAAATGATATAAAGGAAGAAACCAACGAAGCATCAGAAGAATATACAATTGACAAGGAAAAGACTCCATCCAGGTATGTTCAAAAGAATCATCCAAAATCTTAAATTCTAGGAGAAAAAGGCTTTGTAGTACAGAAAAGAATAACTCTTGCAAGGACTTCCAGTTATCTAGCATTACTATCCTCCATAAAACTACATAATGTTAATGAAGCTAGCAAAGATGAATGTTGGGTTACAACCATGGATGAAGAGCTTGAGTGAATTGAAAAGAATGATACTTGGGAATTAGTTCCTAGACCTCATGATAAAAATGTTATAGGAACAAAATGGATATTCAAGAATAAGTTTGTTAGGTAAACTTGACTCGGGATAGAGTCAAAGTTGACCAGGTTAAACAGTGATGGTTTTGGGGCACATGGTATCCATAGTATTCTGCCCATGGTATTATATGTAATGGAGCTTATAAAAGGCTAGAAGGACTTCACTGTAATGAAAGACCTGAAGGTGAGCGGTGAAGGCTCACTTGGTCGGATTGGCCAGGGTTTTGGCCAATGCTAATAAGATCTTATTACATTGGGTTTTTCCCCAGATTTGGTGTTTTCCCGGATAACCATTTGCGTTTATGTGTTTATGGTTTTTGTTGGTTATTTTTATATTTATTCCTCTCAGTAATTATTTATGTTCTGCAGTAAATTTCTTAACAACTAGTATCAAAGCCAGATATTGGCTTCAAAGGGATTCTTTGATGCCACGGGTTTATAGTGCCTGATGAGATCAATGCAGCCTTTTTACAAATCAATGCATTTGCGATATATTGTTCAGGATTCATGCGGCTATTTAAAGAAGGTCAGCAAAAGAAAATTGTTCATGCGCCTTCGAAAATTGTTTGTTTTTTGCTACGTGAGGCCACCAGTGCTAGAATCTACAAGGTTCTCATCAAGCTCGTAATTGAGCGGTTTGATAGAAATTTTTGATCAAATCAAATTGAGAGAGGATGGATCAGAATCATAGCATCTAAAAAAAAAAAATTAATGAAGTCAAAATTATTGCATGTAAATGGGCAATACTAATGTAAGACCTGGTAGGTAATCACCGGTAAAGTCTGGGTTAGACCTAGGTGATAGGTGGATGTCGGGTTAACAATACCCCAAGTAAAAACTCTAAGGGGGGTAAGAGCTAGAGTGAGCGGGATTGTCTCACTTAGTAGGTTTGGCTGGAGTTAGTCAAGGAACCCCAAGTCAAGTTTAAGGGGGGAATTGTTAGGTAAAATTAACTTGGGATAGAGTCAAAGTTGACCAGGTTAAACAGTGACGGTTTTGGGGCACATGGTATTGGGCACCCATAGTATTCTGCCAGTTGTATTATATGTAATGGAGCTTATAAAAGGCTGGAAGGACTTCATTGTAATGAAAGACCTGGAGGTGAGCGGTGAAGGCTCACTTGGTCGGATTGGCCAGGGTTTTTCCCAATGCCAATAAGATCTTATTAGGTTGGGTTTTTCCCCAGATTTGGGGTTTTCCCGGATAAACATTTGTGTTTATGTGTTTATGGTTGTTGCTGGTTATTTTTGTATTTATTCCTCTCAGTAATTATTTATGTTATGTAGTAAATTTCCTAACAAAGTTAAATGAAAATGGAGAGATTATTAGAAACAAAGGAAGACTTGTTTGTAAAGGGTATGCTCAACAAGAAGGTATAGAATTTGAAGAAACTTTTGCACTTGTTGTTAGACTTGAAGCCATAAGAATGTTTCTCGCTCTTTCAAGTTTTCCAAAATTCAAAGTATATCAAATGGATGTAAAATCAACATTTCTTAATGGAGATTTAGAAGAAGAAGTTTATATTGAACAACCAGAAGTATTCATTCTAAGAAATGATGCAAAACTTGTATGCAAGCTCAAAAAGGCTCTATATAGACTGAAACAAGCTCCAAGGGCCTGGTATTATCATCTTGACAAATATCTACAACAACAAGGTTTCACAAAAGGATCTCCAGACAACAACTTATACACAAGGTGTAGAATTTCCTGCAAATTCTCTAAAAATCTACCTCTGAGATATATGTAGAAAAATTGAATGAGGATTAACTCGATAATGCAATATACCAAAGAAAAATACTATAATATACTTCTACTATCAAACTTTCAGAAGCTTAAAGATCGAGCTGAATCAGAGTTGAACACATATAACCATAAGAAGAAGAATCAATGCACATGAAACAAAGAAAATACTCAGGGGAAAGCCTCAGCTAAAAACCCCACTATTTGGATTCTGTATTATCATACAAGATGGAAATACATCAAGATGATATAAAGCTTTAGCTCTCACAGCTATCCAACTCTTATTACAATCCTCCTGGATGCTCACAGACAATCAAAGCTTCTCACAAGCCTTCTCCTCTTCCCTCCAAGCTCCTATTTCCTTGAGCAGTTACCTCTGGGATGATCTCCTTCACCCAGTGTAACACTTCTCTCACACACTGCCAGAACTGCGCAATCCTCAAGGAACCTTGTTCCTTCTGCATGGATGAGTTTCCTTTATAGGAAAATTCCTCCAATTGATAGTACAATGTCCTTGTCTTTAATCTCAACAGGGTCTTTGTTTGAATTGACATGCATGAGTTATTTATGAGATAATCCTCAGTTATCTGTAGTACACTAGTTTGAGCATGCATGCATTAACTGATTGAACTCACAATTAGTTCCTCAAACAATTTGGAACTAATTTAACTGGACTTAACTCAATTAATTGAGCTAACTAATTACAACTCAAATACAACTCAATCTTATCTCCTTAATTAAGGGATAACTCTTGCATGACTTTAGAAAGATTTCTAACTTGAATATCTCCAACTAATTTAACTCAAGATGAACTAATTAATTTTTTTCAAGCAGTTGGTGAGACTAAATTCGAATTTCAATTCACAATTCTAATTCAAGGACAAATCAAAATTTGAATATTCTAAATGCTATTTTTAGCATTTCCATTTTTAGCATCTCTTGTTGTTATTTTCAACACTCCCTCTCAACAAGAAAGGAATTCAACTCGATCCCAATCCTGAACCTTTGGAATGTTCTGCATGCAACACTTCTCTCTAGTGTTGTAGCTCCAACAACCCCAGAAACAAAAAATATCCAACCTGAATCAGAATGATGCCTCTGTCATCAAAAGTCTCTGACTACTATTGCCTCTGTCGACTGAAAACTCTGCACTTATGCTGACTCAGCCTTTCTGCACTGTTGTCAATCCTTCTTTGCGCTCTTAAGTGTTTGACTACTCTAGCCTTTGTCACTTTGATCTCTGACTGCATCAATCCCACTGATTCCTCCCGCTACTATGTACTTTGAGCTCCCATAGCAAGGTACGATCCATGAGATAAAACCTCTCAATGAACCCTGCCCAATTTCAGCCTTCTTGGGACTATCACTTCACATCGCCCCACCTCACACCTAGAGGTATGGCTGCATGTGATCCCTCTGCTCACTTGGTCAAAATTTCCCCCTACTGGAGGTCTCTGCATGAGTGGATGCCTCTGCTCAGTCTCCTCTCAGCATCTCCAATTGTGGCTCCTCCACAATTGTCTGAGACTTCTTCTAGGGCTGCATGTTGAGAGGTAATTTACTCTCCCTCTCAACCACCAAGTCTCTAACATTGTCCTTGGTCTTCAAGGCTTTACATGCATCTTGGACCTCAAGAGCATATAGGTTTTGTACCCATGAACCGATCTGGTTCACCCGTCTCATGGTGATGTGTCTAAGGAAAACATTTCCCTTACTAAAGACAACATCATAGCCTTTGTCCTCCAACATTGCGATAGATACCAAGTTCTTCTTAAGTCCAAGCACATACTTCACATCTGTCAAGGTGATAAGAGCTCCATGCTCCCTCTAAAAAGCAACTGTGCCCACTCCTGAAACACTATACCTTTCATCGTCACCCATCTCTATGAGTATCTTAAGGTCTTTCTCCTCCAAGTTACTGAATAAAATTTTATCGCCGGTCATATGGAATGAGGCTCCACTATCAATAAACCAACCACAACCCATCATCGAAGACACCATGCATGAAATGAGGGTGAAGTCCATTTCGAACTGAGAGGCCAATGCCTCACCTTCAGATCCTTCCAAGGATCCCTTCTTGGACTTCTTCGATGGGAAATTAGTCGCATAATGACCCATCTCGTGACAATTAAAGCATCTCACTTTAGATTTTTCACCCTTTTTCCCTCCATGAGAAGAATTTGATTTGGGATGATAATCCTTCTCCTTCCCTTTGCTTGCCTTACTTGCTAAGGCTAGATTTTCTTCATCTTCCTTGGATGAAGAATCATCTCGTGTGCTCCTCTTGATCTCCTCCTGCATGAGATCCGACCACAGTCGTTTACAATTCGGTAGTTTCTCCCTTCCATTCACAGAGTCTTGGTAGCTATGCCAGCTCTTTGGAAGGCCAAGGAGAGAGAAGCTCACCATATCATCATCGACAGTAGTTATTCCCACACTTCCAAGCTCATCTCTACAGGTGGTGATCTTGTTCAGAGATGTGGAAATAGTATCACCGTTCTCCATCTTGATTCTCGAAGCTTGTCCTTGAGCGCCAATTTCCTTTGGTCGTTGTTGTTCTGATAGAGGTCCTTCAATGTCTTCCACATTGAAAATGAAGTCTCCTTGCCATGGATACTTGAGACAATATGGTCTCGAACTCCCTCAAGGATGATTCGTCTCGCCCTCACCATACACTTCTTCCATTCAGCCAACTCTTGTGCATTAGTTGAACTTGGCTTTGGGATTTCTTGATCAATGAAATACTTCAAGCCATTTTCTTCTAATACAACCCCCATGCGATCTTTCCATGCTATGTAATTCGAGTTTCCTTCCAAGGCATACTCGAGTCTCAAGCCATAGAACTCCATTGACCAACCTTGAAGTATGAGATGAATTCGATTTTGTACCTGCAACCAAGAAGTTCAAACTTCGAATTTCCCTTCTCAATATACTATTCACAGCTTCGATCACCTTTGCTTCAATACCATGCAGAATTTCCTGCAAATTCTCTACAAATCTACCTCTGAGATCTATGTAGAAAATCTGACTATAGATTAATTCGATAATGCAATATACCAAAGCAAGATACTATAATCTACTTCTACTATCAAAATTGTGGAAGCTTAAAGATTGAGCTTAATCAGAGCTGAACACATATAACCATAAGAAGAAGAATCAATGCACATGAAACACAGAAAATACTCAGGGGAAAGCCTCAGCTAAAAACCCCACTATTTGTATTATCATACAAGGTGGAAATACATCAAGATTATACAAATCTTTAGCTCTCACAACTATACAGCTCTCAGTACAATCCTCCTGGATGCTCACAGGCAATCAAAGCTTCTCATAAGCCTTGTCTCCTGCCCTCCAAGCTCCTATTTCCTTGCGCAGTTACCTCTGGGATTATCTCCTTCACCCAGTGTAACACTGCACTCACACACTGCTCTAACACATTGCTAGAACTGCGCAATCCTCAAAGAACCTTGTTCCTTCTGCATGGATGAGTTTCCTTTATAGGGAAATTCCTCCAACTGATAGTACAATGTCCCTATCTTTAATCTCAACTGGATCTTTGTCTCAATTGACATGCATGAGTTATTTATGAGAGAATCCTCAATTATCTGGAGTACACTAGTTTGATGCATGCATGCATTAACTGACTGAACTCACAATTGGTTCCTCAAACAGTTTGGAACTAATTTAACTTAACTTAACTTAGTTAAGTGAGCTAATTAATTACAACTCAAATACAACTGAATCTTATCTCCTTAATTAAGGGATAACTGTTGCATTACTTCAGAAAGACTTCTAACTTGAATTTCTCCAACTAATTTAACTCAACATGAATTAATTAATTTTTTTCAAGTAGCTAGTGAGACTAAATTCGAATTTTAATTCACAATTCTAATTCAAGGACAAATCAAAATTGGAATATTCTGAATGTTATTTTTAGCATTTCTTGTTGCTATTTTCAACACAATGATTGTGAATGATAAACTGCCAATTATTGTTCTTTATGTTGATGATGTCATCTTTGGTAGCAATGAAGAATCTATGAGTCAAAACTTTTCTTCGGTTATGCAGCAAGAATTTGAAATGTCCTTACTTGGTGAACTACCTTATTTTCTTGGTCTACAAATACAAAAAACAAAAGATGGTATTTTTATTTCACAAACTAAATATCTCAAGAAGATTCTAAAGAAGTACGGAATGGAAGATTCTAAACTAGTATTTACTCCAATGGTAATAGGATGTAGTCTCAGTTATAACGATGAATCACATACAGTGAATCAACCAACATACATATCTATGATTGGAAGTCTACTTTATCTAACAGGTACTAGACCAGATATCATGCATGTAGTACGAATTGTTGGAAGGTTCCAAGCAAATCCAAAGGAATCACATCTTCGGGCCGTAAAAATAATATTCAAATATCTCGAAGGAACTCAAGACTTTGGTCTATGGTATACTAAAGATACAGATCTCACTCTTCATACATATACAAATGCAGATTGGGCAAGAAATGTTGATGATCGAAAAAGCACTAGTGGAGGTGCATTCTAGATGGGATCATAGTTACTGTCTTGGTTCAACAAGAAACAAAGTTCAATTGCCTTATCTACCGTTGAAGCAGAATATGTGCCTGTTGCATCTTGTTGCACACAACTACTTTGGATGATGCAAACATTGCAAGATATTCAAATCACATGTTCTCCACCCATCTCCATTCTATGTGATAATACAAGTGCCATTAGTATTTAGAAAAATCATGTCATGCACTCCAAGACCATGCACATCCCCATTAAGTACCATTTTCTACGAGAATAAGTGCTTGAACAAAAGGTTAAATTGGAGTATGTTCCCTCCAAAGAACATGTCATTGATATATTTACCAAACGCTTCCCAGAGAAACATTTGAATATCTCATACAAAAGCTAGGAGTATTTTCTACATCATCTTGCTGTTAAATCCAATTTTCAAAAGGAATGGTTCCTATACACGGGTTTCATGAAGGAGAAACTCTTATATACGTGACTTTCTGTGGCTGTAGGAGCTTATATTTTTTTCTGATAGAAAAAAATTGGGTTAGACTCAAAATTAGCTTTTGACATGGATGTTCAGTCTAATCTTGATGGTTACAATCTATTGATATGCTTTGTTCATTGTTGTTTATTTGAGTTATGAATATGCCTTGATGAATGATTTGTTGACAATGCACAGGTAGCACAGGTTCAGGGGGAGCATTGGCCTTCAAAAACATTATAAATTGTTGGCATCATGGTTGCTGAATTCAGCTATGGTTACAGATATTAATATCATTTGTTTTAAAGGTAATGTAAAGGCCTATGATGTCATAATATGTCTCTTTCTGTCATGGTTTATTAATGATTCCTTTTGGCCATATGATGTAATTTGTACTCCCACTATGCATGGGAAGGATGATGTAATAATTGCAATTATTCAGTAATGTATGAACCTTTGGTATATCCCCACTTGGTTGGGTGATTGACGTATGTATGAGTCATTGGTGATAGGAAGGTCATACTCACATAATTGAGTTATAGAGTCATGTTATTTTTTGAAAAATTTCTCTACAGTCTCTGCATGTACTCAGGGGGGGCATGGACAGTATAGTGTATCTCACACGGGGAGAATATCTTGGTCCGTTCTTTGCCCTTGATGTCAAAGGGGGAGCGTATTTTGGTGTTGCTTGATAACTCTAACAGTTTCTACAACTTGAAGTAATCAACACCAATATGGTTTCCGTCAAGTCCAAAGGGGCGGATTGTTGGCATTATGATATAGGTGTTGTCCTTGATGGCAACTCACTCACAGGTCAGTTCATATTTGATAAAGGGAAACTCACATTGCAATAGGTCAATTCAGAGGTAACAATGCAATGGTACAGAAGAACGGGAAGTTGGAACAAAGGACTACTGATCAGAATCAAGAAGATGAAGAAAAGGGATGTTTTAAGTTAGTTTAAGTTGTATATGCAGGTTCACCTTGTCAAAATAGTGTATACACACGGGTTCACAAAACAAAAAGGGCATATACATATGCTTGCACTTTCACAAGAGGAAAAGCGCGTATGGGTTGGAAAATCAAGGAAATTTAAGGTTAAAGAATACCAAGGGTCAATGCCATGGTATTAGCCTACAATATTGAGCGTAGTAACGATTATTTGACCATGTCCAAGAATACCACAGGTTCTAAGTGTTGTTTTGGTCTAAGGTATTGAGAAAGGTCACAAACTATATAAGGAGGAGACGATCAAAGGGCCAAGTGTGCAAGTGAAAGGGTTTCTCAGGAATACTTCTATCTGAAGTATATTTTATGTTGCAGGGGATATGATTATGATATGATCTGAAATATTTTGTGCACCTTGGATATAATGTTGGATCAGGATCATGAGACCTGAAATGACTTATCATTGAATCATCTGATATTGGTTGGGCTAGATCTGATTGCTTACGCATGTTTTATTCTTAAAATGTCATGATTTGGGTATGTCTGAAGTCCGGAATAGCAACGAAGTTGTAAGTTAGTATTTGCAAATATATACATTGGTTCGCCTTGGTGAAGGTGTGTATACACACTGGTTCAACTCTTCCAAGTAGCATATGAAAAAGAAAAGCTAGTTGTTCAGAAATGACTGATCTATCTAATCAGTGTTGCTATTTTACTGTTGTCTGTTAATGATGTCTTCTTAGATCTTAAATTAGAACTGAATGCATAAGGAGATTGAGTTTGTTTGATTGATTAATTAAGTGAGAAGGGTGATCTTCGTTGCTATCTATTTAGATCTCTATAATTTGACAGTAGATATTCAGAATATTATTGGTTGGTACAGATTTGATTCAGAAGTTTTTATGATTTAGTAATTTTGAAGGTATACACAGGTCTAGTTAATGGAAGTAGCGTATACACGCAGATTGGTTTCATTAAAGTAGCATATGCATTCTGACATGTGATTTTTGAGGTTGCAGTTGGTTCTGGTTGATGATGCAGGTTTTTGGGTTTAGCACAGTGTTCTGGTGACAGTGATCTGCCTGTTCAGATTGACTGATTGTTGGTAGATGCAGTTATTGCAGTGATTATTAATTGTGTGCTTATGTACTAGGAGTATCTAGTCTGAAAATTTATGAAACATGGTCCCTGGAGGAAGAGAGAAGGTCATAGCCTTCTGTAGGTCAGTGCCTACGTACTGGTAAACATATTGGCTAGTACAAGAGCTAGGGGGTTGTAGCTCCCTTCTAGTAGAAGCTAGAAAACGAGAGAAGGTTGTAGCCTTCTGCAGGTGGGTGCCTGCGTATTGGTATGAGTCTGCACCAGTACAAGATTGTAAACATATTTTCTTTATATTAAAAAGGAGACAAAGACGACGACAACAGGTGGTTTTTCTCCCGCATTGGGTTTCCACCTTAACTCTTGGTGTTCATGTGTGTTGCTTATGTGTGATGGTTTATTATGTTTTTACTTCTCATAGTTATTGTTTAATAAAGTACTAATGCACTGATTAAAGATAAACACATGATGAATTAACTAAATCATAAGCTCTTTGGGTATATGCTGGTTTCCTTAATATTGATTGTGAAATGAAAAGTTAATTAATTGTAAATACTGATTCACCCTCCTCCCCCTCTCAGTATTATTTCCAACACTAACCTTTCTCCATCATTCCTTCCAATGAAACCCACCTAAGTTTCTTGTTTTAGTCATATCCATCTACCACCACAATCCTTATCTCTCGTTGGAACTACTTGGTCACATTTGGTAATTGTCTCCTTATTGTAATGTATTTTGATTCTTTTATTTTTATACAAAATAAAAGCACAAAAACATATAAAGGAAACTCGAAAACCAAAACCAAGGAAATCAACTTCATTTTGTTCCAATGCTATTATCTTTTTCACCAAGTTTTGTGCCATCTCTTACCAATTTAGGCAACATTCTATGTTGCTTTGTGTGGAGAAATTATACTAACTCACCCATTTTTGTCCATCTTTTCAAAATCCAAAGGACCTTTGCATTCTATACATTCCATTAAATGGGTCTTATTCCCTTGTTTCTTGAGAGTTGAAATCCCCATTGTCATTTTTAATCATGACCTTGATCCCCGAGTCATACTCTTGTTATCAATCCAACTTTGTATCCATGGCACTAGTATGCTCTCAAAAACACTGTTGTATTTTTATTTAGTTTTATGGTTGTTGTCTAGGTCATATTCTCTTAGATATGCTCTATTCAAGGGAAGTCAGGAGTCTTCTAGTCATTGGCCAACTTGTCTCATTATGTCAAGCCTTTTCCCATTATGTTTATAAGTTTATTATGTGCATTAAGTTGGATTATAAGGACTCAACAGTGACCTTTATCCAATGAATCTACCCCTATCAATACCCACATGTTTCCTCTATATATTTGATTTAAAGGTCAAGTACATGGGATACTATTTTTTATGGCAAATTTTCCTTGTATATCATTGTGGTTTTTCATCATTGGTCACTTATAACATATTTATTTTTGGTGTTTGACTTCAAAACATCTATTTGCAATAGGTTTGCTTGTATTGTAACCTTGGTACCCCCTACCATTATTATTTGAATACCTCACGTCTAGTATGAATTTCATTGTCAATATTTGACTAGATGGTTTCTCTCATGCTCAACCACAAATAATTTCACATCATGGAGATTCATACACATTAATTATAATAATGTTCCAATTCTAGTTGAAAACCATGAATATGTACAACCTTTTTTCAACATTTGTTTTGAACCCCTAGTTTGAGCTAACCTTAGAGAGCTCTCAACATGTTTTCATCCCCATTTCTACTGGCCCTTCTTTGCGACAATTATTTTCCCTCGTTAGTGACATTGCTCCATTACACATTTTAGAGGGAAGCAATATTCATTTTTAGATGTACAATGATTCAAATTTACTAGACATGGTCCCATATTGTACTTTTTTTTGTTTATAAATATTGTGTATGTGTACACATATATCACCTTCCTACAATTTATTTCTCAAATGATCACCTCAACCTCTTTGTTGGATTCTTTTCTCTTCTCTCTCAAGGAGCATCTGTTATCATACCAATCTCTCTACCTCCCTCTCTCTCTCTCTCTCTCTCTCTCAAACTTATGATGCAATCCCCGCCATAGCTTCACACATCAAGGATAATTTGTTATCACATTAATTTCTCTTGCCTATGGCATCTAAGTGATTCAATTTGAAACATCCCAAACTACTCCTACACTTGTTTAAAACATTCAAATGCAAGATTTATAACCTAATTACATATCATTATTCCTAGTCAAAATAATCATGAGACATATTTCTTAATAGTTGCACAATTGCATCAGAGTAACTTTCATAGCCATGAAGTAGTGTGATTCAAGTAATTACATGATGACAATTAAAATAATCATGAGACGTATTTCTTAATAGTTTCAAAATTGCATTAGAGTAACTTTTCTACCCATGCAACCCATGAAGTAGCATGATTCAAGTAATTACATGATGGATTAATGCCTCTAGTAAGCTTGAGGTCTCGACCAATGAGTCTAGGACCATATAATAATCAATATGAGACTACTTGGCCCTCCTTGAAGGTCCATTAGTCATATGGGAGCTCATACCTAACCTCTATGTATCCAGACTAGTACTAGTTTCTTCCAAGCTTAGCAATGTCTTATAAATGCAGGGCTTCACCATGGATATGATAGAAATTTATTGTGTAAATGTTATGCTCTCAAGGTTTTTGTAAAGAATTTGGAATTATCAAGCTTCAACTAACAAATGTTACCTTACCTTACCCTCATGTCACCCAAGTTCCCTCCATATCCCCACAAATATTGCTCACATAAGGGAAATTGTTGCATGTTGGTTAGTGCCCATGAGAGGATTCAAATTTCCTTCCCATGAAGAAGGATAAAATACCACTTATAGTAGCTTCTTCCAGGTGATATTTAGTTAGTTTATTGCCTTCCCATTGGCTTAATAAATCATTATTTTAGTTCCCTCCAATATGTTATTTAAATCAATTAAATCCATTCTTTGAATTCTTTTTTGTTAGAATGCATGCATAGGAAGAATATTGATAGCATACTATTGTTTGCAACTTCTCAGTTCATCCACCACAACTTAAAGACCAAATGAGATTGTTTTTTGGTGTGTGTGTGTGGGTACACGTACACATAAAAGTGCACATGTGCATACTAATATATATTTAGGTATGTTCTATTCACTATCATGAGCTAGATGGCTATTCAAAATTAGAGAGAATGAGAGAATTTTAGAACACATGATCACACAAACATATGCCATTAAATATTCCCAAAATAAGACATGATTCATCCTAATTTTTTCAATTCATCATAAATTTCTCCACATTTTTTAGTGATAGGGATGTGCCTTTCCATTTTGGTGACGTTTTTTTAGCAAGGTTTTTGTCTAATGAGGATTTTTCCATGTGTCATTTGTTGTTGCCATGGTATGACACCCATAAATACTAGTAATGATGAATTCCATTGTAGGCTCAAGGATGCAACATTCTATCTTAGCAATATCCTTCCACGTTGTAGATTTATTTATTTCCATTAGAAAAGTAATTAATTTTCACAAAGTAGAAACTATTTTTAGTTGAAATTTGATATTGTGTTTCTTAATTAATCCATCTATGCTCATTTGGTGATCTGGATTGGATCATTATATTATTTTCCATCCACATTGAAGCTTTTAAAGTGGTAAAAGTGGAGGAATCATCACACAATACCACTTTTTCCAGTGGGTTTGAGTTGCGCAAATTAGGGTTTGAAAATTTCTAGAAGTAGTTTGAGGCATCAAATTGAATTTTTTTGGGGATTAAAACTTGCTACTTAATTGAAACACCATTTTTTGTTATTATACACATAGATACCTTTCCAATGAAACATGAATTGCCACAATCAGAGTCCATAAGAAAAAGTTGTGCCACTCGAAAGTTGACCTTCATGTTTTGACCACCATAATTCAAGAGGATGCCATGTCAACTCCCATTACTCATAGAAAAGGGTTATCTATGTGAGAATTATGAAGAAAAATATAGAAGAGTTCAGATTGTAACTCTATTTAAGAGTTAAAGGAGTCAAACTTAACCACAAGTAGGCTATCAAACTATATTATCACCGAGCCACTAAGAGGAAAGGGGGTCCCATTCTATTCGAGTGCATTTTTTTCCATAGATGAGAAGAGTAGTTGAGAGCGGATATGGAGATAGAAAACATAGAGGATTTGTGGAATATAGTATCCCACAAATCACAAGCCTCACTTATTTATACTTGCATCCATTTTCCATTGAGAGAAAGAGACAACCTCACCTTAGGAGTTGGGTTTTCTCCCAAAAGGGTTTCCTATTGGAATTTTGGGTAGCTTGGAACGTATTTCCGAGAAGGAAACCCACAAAAAGTTTTTAGTTGAAAACTTTAACCAAAATATGAGGTTTTGGACCTAATATGTGGATTTAGGACCAAAAGAAATAATTATTCATTCTTCAGGGTTAAGAAGCGAAACACTAAGTTCTAGTGGCTTCCTAAAACCCAAAATAAAAAGATAAATAGAGGAGCCTAGCAATAGGTTAATTGTATATCAAGTGAGTTGGATTTCACTTGAGGAGATTATATACCATAGAGACATTCACAACTTAGAGAGGAGAGGAAGTATATGTTCTAGGAGGTTGAGAACAAGTGTTCTCTACTCAATGTAATCGAAACAAAGGCAATTTTTGTACAGGAGGCCAAGTGAGGCTATGTGCTAGGAGCCAAGGCGGGTTAGAAGGCCCTTTTGCATTTGTGAAGAGGGTTGTAGATCTAGGTAAGGAGTCACAGGCCTAAATGAGTAGGCAAATCTATACTAAGGGCTACTATGTGACAAGGTCAAGGTTTCTAGAGGTTAAGAAAAGCCTAAACAAGGTATGTTGAAGTGTTTTAGGGATGCATACACATGAACCTCAGTATAAACAATGATAAGGGTTATTAGATGAGGTTTAAATGAAATTTTTTAGGGCTATTGTAGTAGCCATAGGAGGTATGGAAATAAAAACCCATTCTTGTGAGATAACAAGCTAAGAAGAAGAGGCCACATTCCATTAAAGAAGGGAAACAAACCAACTGAGGAGGTTGCAGGTAGAAGCATGAGGGCCGAAAATCCTTAGAAATACTTTGGCATAGGTATGAGTATCCTTAGGGCTAACTAAAGGATACAAAATCATGAAAGCATGTATGTTCTTTAGTGTAGTTGGTTGCTAAGCATATTTCCTAAAGTTCGCTCACAAATGAAGTTGTGAACAAAGTGATTTCGACGGCTGATATGAAGTGGTTTGAAGGACAAGATCCACTATGAATGTTTGATGTTTATGGGTTGACGTATAGTGCAATTGAAGGAAAAAAAATATTTTCAGTAACTTGTTGGACATAGGAGTTAATCGAGCAATTTCTTTGTCTGTAGAGGACGCAAAGGACCTGCCACATGTCAAGGAAAATGTGGACTGAAAGGGCTGAAGTAGAACAAATTCTCCAGCAAGTAAGTTATGTGTTTGTTCTGTAGCTGTCGGGTTCTTACTTTTGTTACCGCTTCAAGTTCCATTATGATTTTTCCTTCCTTGTCAAGTTCTGGCAATATTGTTTAAATTGGGAACTTGTCACCTATAATCTTCTTTAAGCATGAAACATGGAAAACTAGGTGCACTCGAGAAGATGTAGGAAGTTCCAATTTGTATGTCATAGTACCAATATTTTGCAACACCTTGTATGGACCATAATACTTTGGTGATAATTTATTATCCTTCTTAGATTTCTTAAGGGACATTTGTTTGTATGGTTGTAGTCATAGAAACAGTCACCTACATCAAAACTTCTTTCGTTGCGATGTTGATCGGCCTATTGTTTCATTCTATTATGTGCCAAAGTGAGGTTATCCTTTAAGACTTGGAGAACTTTTTGATGATGCTTGATGTGATCTTCCACTGCTTGAACCTTAGAACTTTCTCTTAAATATGATGTGATGGATGGTGGATGATATCCATAAAGTGCCATAAATGGGGTCATTTTTGCTGCAGCATGGAAGGAAGTGTTATACCACCATTCAGCCAGAGGCAACCATTTGAGCCATTGTGTATGTTTATCAGATACAAAGAAATGAATATATCCTTACAAACATTTGTTCACTATCTCATTTTTCCCATCAGATTGAGGATGATAAGATGAGCTATGAGCTAACTAAGTGCCCAAACAAGAAAATAATTTTGTCCAAAAATTTCCAGTGAAAATAGGATCTCTGTCACTTACAATAATCGTTGGGTTTCCATGTAACTTTTGAATTGTTTCCATAAATGCAGTAGCAACTCTGTTAGCTTTAAATGGATGAGATAATACACAAAAGTGTGCATACTTGGTAATTCTATCAACTACCAGCATGATGACACTCTTTCCTTCGGATTTGGGTAAACCTGTGATAAAATCCATTGAAACCTCCTCCCAACGTTGACTTGGAATCGATAAAGGTTGTAATAGACCTCGGGTCTTAATTGTCTCAACTTTATTTTTTTGGAAAACCAAACATTCTTCCACAAACTTTTGAATATCATATTTAAGGCCATCCCAAAATTATTCCTTCTTAACCCTGTGGTAAGTTTTTAAAAATCCTGAATGCCCTCCTAAGGGTGAGGTGTGCAATTCCAGAAGAATATTTTGTTTGAGTTAGGAATTATTACAGAGGTATAAGTGATCTTTGTACCATAACTAATCATTTTTCCAGCTAAATGTATCAGATGTATTGGTATCTTGCTGCAACTTTTGAATGAGTTCCCACACTTCTTCATCATTCTTCCATTCATCCCTTGCTTCGTTTATCCAATCTGGTTGGATAATAGAAATGGCACAAAGTAATGCTTCCACATACTCATTCTTTCTTAAGACTGCATCTACAACAACATTTCGGTTCCCTTTTTTGTAGATGATTTCAAAGTCATAACCGAACATCTTTGTAACCCATTGTTGCTCTTATGAAGATAATATTTGTTCTAAGAAGTATTTATGACTATCATGATCTGCTTTTAACTTGAAGTGTCTTCCCATTAGGTAAGGTCATCATTCCTTAAGTGCATGTAGTATTGCCAACATTTCCTTCTCATAAATAGCTTTGTATAAATATTTTCCTTTGATTGAATGACTTTCGAAAGCAATGGGTCTTTCTTCTTGCATTAAAATAACATCAATTTCATTTCCTGAGGCATCACATTCCACAATAAAGTTTTTTGTGAAGTATGACGTAGCTAAGACCGGTGCTTGGCACATTGCTTCTTTAAGATGTTCAAAGGCCTTCGTTGCTTCTGGAGTCCATGAAAATGCGTCTTTCTTTATTAATGTTGTTAGAGGTGCTATTTTTCTCCCATAATTATTAACAAACTTGCGATACCCTGTCAACCTGATAAATCCTCACAGATGCTTTATGGATGTGGGGATTTTCCATTCCTTAATGAATTTAATTTTGTTAGGGTCTACCTTAACACCTTCATGAGATATAATATGACCCAAATATTCCAACTCTTGTACTCCAAAGAAACATTTGGAGGTTTTTACATATAATTGTTTCTCCTCCAATAGTTTGAGCACTATGTCAACATGTTGAACATGATCCTTCCAAGACTTGTTGTAGATTAGTATATCATCAAAAAATACTAACACAAATTTTCTAAGGCTTTGAAAATGGAATTCATCAAACCTTGAAATATAGAAGGTGCATTGGTAAGGCCAAAAGGCATGACCAAAAATTCATAATGACCCTCATGAGTTCTAAATGTCATTTTTGGAATGTCTTCAGTCTTCATTCTGATTTGATGAGATCCTGAACGAAGGTCCAACTTAGTGAAGTAAATTGATCCAGGCAATTCATCCAATAATTCATCAATGACAGGAATGGGAAATTTACCTTTAATAGTGAGCTTGTTGAGCTCCCTATAATCCGGACACATGTGCCATGATCCATCCTTCTTGTGCACCAATACTACTAGAGGAGAGAAAGAACTTTCACTAGGTTGAATTATACTAGCCTCTAGCATTTCTGCAACCATACATTCAATTTCACTCTTTTGGGAATAAGGATATCTGTAAGGCCTGATGTTTGGAGGAACACTTCTTGGAATCAAATTAATATCATGATCATGATCACAAATAGGTGGGAGGCCTTTGGGAGTCTTAAATACCCTGTAATGATTGTCCAAGGCTTTTTGAAGATCTGGAGAAACAGATGATTCCAATGTGGGAACCTCTAGCGAACATAATTGTGCAATTACGCCTTGTTGTTCCTTCTTTAGAAGCTTTGTCATGTTGTTATAGTTGATTATCTTTCCTGGTTTCCTTGTGATACCCCTTAATTCAACTTCCTTTCCTTCCAAAAAAAAAAAAATTAAAGAAATGTTCTTGAAAATTAAAAGTTATCGTACCCAGAGATTGTATCCATTGGACTGCTAGTACAACATCAGCACCACCCATTGAAATGGAAAGAATTAGACTATTCAACACATATTCTCCCATGGATAGATTGATATTATGGCACTTTCCAAAGAAATTTATGGTTCCTCCATTTACAACCACCACAAGACACTATGGTGCTAGATATAGGAAGCAATTCAATTCCTTGGCTATCTTACAATGAATAAAATTATGGGTATTGCCTGAATCAATCAACACTATTACCTTTTTATTCTTGATATGTCCTTCTATCCTGATAATTTCAGGAGTGGTAATTCCGGCCAATGCATTACAAGATATGGTCAGATTAATTTCTTCTCTCTCTAAGGTTTTTTCCTGGTGTGTATCATCTTCTTTTGATGTTTCTTGTTCCTTTTCTTCCTCCTGTTCACAATCTATGTAAAGTAATTTCTTCTCAACACACTTATAACCTTTAATGTATTTTCTATCACAACTGTAACAAAGCCCTTTTTCTCTTTTTTCTTCCAATTTTTGTGGTGTCAACCTTGTAGGTAGTGGAAGGCTAGGGGAAACAACACTTCCATCTTTATAGTTGTGGGTGGTAGGCTTCGTTGTTGCCATAAATTTTCTTTCAATTTTTCTTGCCAACCTAAATGCCTTCTCCAATGAATCAGGTTTCAAAAGGTGAACCTCGTGTTGGATGTTATCCTTTAAAGTCCCTATGAACACATCAATATTATGCTCCTCTAGAATATATTTTACCCTTATATTCAATTTTTGGAAGTCTTCAATGTGCTCCACCATTGAACCCTTTTGTTTGAGATTTATCAATTGGCTAAAAAAAGTGTTGCTTTTGGTATCCTCATAATGTGCTACCATTTCTTATGTAAAATTTCCCAAGTGACAATTTGTTTATGAGAGAAAAGCCATAGATACCATACAAACTAATTGGGTTCCAAATATAAAGTTGCAATGCATACCTTTTGTGTGTTTTGCACATTATGGGGATCGAAATATTGCTCCATCTGTAGTATCCATATTACAGGATCCTTGCCATCAAACTTCCTCATATCGATCTTTGGAACATGGTGGGTCTTCAATCCAACGTTAGAGTCTATGAAAACATGACTAACATTTATTTTTTTCTCATCATGAGTTTCCTTTACTACCCTTTCACCATTAGTAATCATTTCTTGTAGCAACTTTGTCAAATCTATCTTCAAATCTTCCATGTTGCCTTTAAGTTTTGCTTCTATACCATCCATCTTAGCTTCCATGTCATCCATCTTAGTTTCCATTCCATTCTTTAAAACATCCATCTTAGCTTCAATTACTTTTTGTGAGAGTGAATTTTGTTGCACTTGGTCTCGTAATTTTGATATATCATGTTGCATTTCTTCCTTTTCTTCATGTGTCATAGTAGAGATTTATGGTTGCTTACTAGGTGTTTTCATTTTATTTGTTTCTGTCATCAATGAATGATAATTATGCTTCACAATTCCCTTTGAATCACTTCAAACTACTTTCTCAAACAAAACTTATGCAAATTAAAAAAAAAACAAAACAAAAAAAACAAAAACAAAAAAAACAAAAACAAAAAAAACAAAAACAAAAAAACAAAACAAAACTACACACTTTTTTTCCCGCTTTGTATGAGCTTGATCTTGAAATGACTCTAACTCTGCAATTTAAGATCTCAAAGTTCTGAAATTTTGGCCTGTAATATCCCTCTGAGTCCTCTTTCCAACCCTGCAAGTCTAATACCGATTGGATTCCAAAAAAAGAGTTATTCCAAATCTCTCACGATGCCCTAATTATAGACTTGTTCAATAAAACGAAATTGTACGACGTGCCACATTTCATTGTTTCAACCTTCAGCTATGAAAATGATACCCAACAAACTATAGTCTGTCCTATTACTGAAACATTTTACGACATTTGAATCTGATGCTCAGAGAGAAAATTATGATTATTTTCCCAAGGTGACCTGTTTGAGATAAAATTAAGGAGCCTGCAAAAACCCTAACTTCCTTAGTTCATATCTCCAAAAATATAGTGAGACAAGATCTTAATTTTGGTCACTCGGGTTCATCATGATTTCAGCTCAAATGGGTTTTAATTTAAACTTCTGAAGCTTCGTAGAAAAAAAATTATAGCAAAAATTCCACGATGGCCTGTTTGAAGTAGTGAAACCCTAGAATCCAAAGCTCTGATACCAATTGTTATGCAACCAACTCACAAAATAAAAGAAAGAGATAGATCAACGAATTCAAAAGTAGCCTATTTGGGGGGGCAACCTCCTTTACATTACATAAAATGAATAATTCTTGGATGATACAAATGAAAAGACCTCCTTTCTATATATAGGAGTCTAAGGGGTCATAATATAATCAGAGCCGACATAACAATAATAATGTAAGGGCACAACAATAACAATTGTGGCCTTCTATGGGGCACAATAATAACAATATGGGGACAACATGGGCATAAAAATAAAAATAAGGGGTATAATGACAATAATAATAAGGGAATACACTAGTATTATAGGGACCTAACAAAGGAACAGATTACAAGCCCTAATTTGTATACTAATATACTAGTGATTGAGGGCCACGATTCGAGTACGAGATCCCCATGATTATTTTATTGATGGGTAAATAAAATAATTGAGATTTGGGCTCAAGTCTTTTTATACTAAATTGATTTTATTGTTGAAGATTTCCATTGTGAAAAATGATTCTAAGTTGAGGGTTTCTAGTGTGTTTGTTTATGTAATTAGCCTCAGACCATATCAAGGGGAAAAATTAAACATGGTATCAGAGCTACTTTGAAGGTAGATGGATCAGAGTGTGTGCAAGAAGTAGACAATTCCAGTGAATATTGTGTAGGCTCAAAGAGAGACTGCAAAGGATTGTCAGATGCACTATGGAAGTTTGACTCTTTAAGTTCTAACGATATAGATAAGTTTTTAGCCCATGCAAGGAAAATAACAGACCATGTGAGAACATTCATGGTGGTTCAAGGAAAGTTGTAGATCCTACAAGGAGAACCATGGATCACATTTGAAAATTCATTTTGCATGCAAGAACATTCATGCACCATGCAAGGTAAAATTTTGGCCAAGTACAAAGAATTCATGGCACATACGAGGATGGATATGAATACAGAAGGAAAGTCATGACTCATCCGAGGACCATGTTACACAGTATTTTGTCACAACTCTTGCACTTCCCAATGACATACCCAAAAGCGCTTGAAACATGACCATCATGCAGTGTACTCATTCATTTATGCAGCTCAGATCCTCCCTAAAACACTTATTGGAAAATCCCTTGAGCTTCCCCTGAAGGGAATGGCTCTAAAACCCTAATTTTAGAAGCATCGCTCTTATGATACTGAAAATTGTGATGGTCGCTAGTTTCACTATACTAGCCTCGCAATGCCATCGTTTTGTTTGCTTGAATACATGCGATGATCCCTAAAATGCAATTTTCCCAAAGAGGATGAGAAGCTTTGTGATCTAGAAGCTTCTAGAATGACAAGCTCGAGGTTGTTCGACGTGGATGAGGTCAATTTCTCTCAACTTGGCCTTTTGGTCTTATCCCTATGAGCTACCTCCTTGAGATGAGCGCCTACTCCTATCATTGGAGAGATCCTAACTCCCTTTCCCTGCCTATATATTCATCTTTTCCCATTCCCAAATGGTTGGTCTTTGGCTATTTGCACCATTATGCTGAGATTGTGCCTGCATGCTACTCATTTGGCTTGGAGAAGGAGTGCTTGAAGAGCTTAAGCTTGGACTTGGACATTCATTCAAGGAGAAACTATTGAAATCAAGGCTTGGTTGTATGCTTCCTCCTTTATTCTATTAATAAACAACTTCTTGTTCATTTTCCATAAATGTGTATGCTCATGTATCATTTATCCTAACACTCCTTGATCTATTAAGTAAGTTACTTTTGATTATGCTATTGGTATTTGCATGCTTTGTTGTGTCTTGAACTCTTGTACAAGTGTTTAAATGTTGTGAGCAGCAGGACCAATCCTGTGATGCAATTGATTCAAGGTCTTCAACAAAGGAAGATGTGATAGCATCAGAACGAGGTAGACCATCTTCTTCGTCTCTCATTTCAATTGTAACTTATGAAACTATCCAGTAGATTGTCATGTAGGTTTCTAGTCCCACTCATTGGGCTAGAGGGATCGTCTCTGTCCACAGAGAGGATTACCTAGACAACAGACCATCATGAGCATGCAAGGAAATTCATGGAACTGGAAGCATGAAGGAAATACCTTCCTCACGAAGAGTGGTGTTAGAATTTTGGGTAGTTCGGAAGGTATTTCTAAGAAAGAAACCCACCAAAAGTTTTTGTTTGGGTGATTTATCCAAAAAATGGGGTTTTGGACCCAAGATATCGGTTTAGGATGAAAATAAACAATTGTTTATTCTCAAGGGTTAAGAAGTGAAAACCCTAATTTCTAGTGGTTTCCAACATAACCGAAAATAAAAAGATAAATAGAGGAGCCTAGTAGGAGGTTCAATGTATCTCAAGTGAGATGGATTTCACTTGAGGAGATGATCTTCCCTAAAGACATTCACAACTCAAAGAAGAGAGTGAGTATATATTCTCGGAGGGAGAGTACAAGTGTTCTCAACTCAATGTGACCATGGCAAAGGAAATTTTTGTACAGGAGGCTGAGTGAGGCTCTATTTGGGGAGCCAAGACAAGTTATAAGGCACTTTCACATTTGTGAAGAGGGTCATTTTCCTAGGGAAGGAGCCACAGGCCTAAAAGACTAGACCAAGCTATGCCCAAGGTTACTTTGTAATATGGTCAAGGCTACCAAAGGTTGAGAAAATCCTGAATAGGGCAGGCTGAAGTGTTTTAGGGCTTCCTATATATAAGCCTCAATTTGAACAGTGATAAGGGTGGTTGGATGAGGGTTAGATCAAAGGTTTTAGGGTTTTTGCAGGAGCCACTGGAGGTCTGGAAATAACAACCCATTCTTGTGAGAGAAAAAGTCAAGAAGAAGAGGTCAAATACCATTAAAGAAGGGACACAGACCAACTAAGGAGGCTGCAGGTAGTAGCTTGAGGGCCGAAATATTTTCGCATAGGTACAAATATGTAACAACCCTGGTAAAAATACATGTAAAAATATATAATATCACAGTCATGGGAGATGTATTCCAAGCTGAATGGTGGTCAAAACATCTTGGTGGGTGTTCATTTCGGTTATTATGGCTAAAGAAAATTGGCAAAGGATTTGGAAAGAAAAAAATGGCATTTTTGGGCATTTTATTTATGAAAATGATGGAAGTTAGGAGAAAAGGAAAGTGAAAGGTCATAGGTTGCATGTGAGGAGGAAATTGAAGGAAAATAATGAAAAATGAAGAAAATAGAGGCCTCATTAATAAAAAAGTTTCTGAGGATCAATTGGCAACATTTTTTCTCAGCTTTTGGTCAGTTCAGTTTCAGAGCTCTCTCTCTATTCTCTCTTTCTCACACTCTTGGACACTTAAGATTTTTCTTGGAGCACTTCAAAATTGGATCAAGAAAGGCAAAGAAGGGAAAGGGGAAGCAAACATCAAGCAAAGAAAACTAGGATCAAGTAACTATAGTGGGTTTACTTGCAAGTATCGATTTGCATGTGTGATTTCCTTGCTAGATTTGGCATGCATGGTTATGCATGTGTGTTTTTGGTTCTCTTATTTTAGGTAAAATTGACTCGGGGTTTGAGTCAAGGTTGACCTGGTTAAATAGTAGTGGTTTTGGGCACATGACATAATGTACCCATGGTATTATGGTCCCTGGTATTACATGTAATGGAGCCTATAAAAGGCTGGGAATACTTCATTGTAATGTAGGCCTAGAGGTGAGCGGTAAAGCTTCACTTGGCGTTTTGGTCAATGCTAATGAGATGTCATTGGGTTGGGTTTTTCCTCGGATTTGGGGTTTTCCTGGATAAATATTATGTGTATAATATTTATGTGTATTGTTGCTGGTTATTTTATTATTCCTCTTTGTAAATCTCAGTAAATATCAGTAATAATTTGACTCTTTACCGTAAATCTCTTAACAACTTTCTATCATGGGCATGGGTTTTTCCAAGTGTGACAGTTTTCTTCATACTTGCCTTCCCATTTCTAGATAGCCATGGTGAGATGGGGTTCTCATGTTTTGGTTGAGTTGGATTGTCAGATGAATTCGAAGTTGAGTGAGGTGGATCTCTATATGAAAGAACACATGGCCTAGTGATCCTTGAACTAGATTGTGGATTGCAGTAAAGCCACTGGCCTAGTGACCCCTAAACCAAACCGTGGGTTACGGTAAAGCCATGTATTGTGTGCCTCGGTGGGCCTAGGAATCCTTGACTAGTGAATGGTGGGATATACAGTAAAGCCTAGAGGTGGTTTCCCTTAATCAGGCCTAGCAATCCTTGCTGGTGAATGGCGAGATATACAGTAAAGCCTGGAGGGTGGTGTCTTGATTATGGCTTAGTGATCCCTGGATAGGACTGCGGATTGTGATAAATCCTAGAGACTAGGAGACAGGAAAATTCCTCACGGTGTAAGTGGAGAAATCTAGTGGCATCCATGCTCGTTTGGCTTAGTGATCCGGTGAGGATTGTGGTAAAGCTTGACTCTATTGATGGGGGTGAGGTGGTTTAGCCTCAGGAAGCTCTGGTTGGTTCTTTTGGTTTGAGTCCCACATTCAAACATGGAATATGGCACAAGGGTGATTGGCTGAAGAGATATTTAGCTCAACCAATCTATGGTCGAGTGGAACGTGTAAGTCCCAAACCTGGTTGGCTTATGCATTCATTAATAAGAGTTTCTTCTCCTTGGTATTTCATGTGTAAATGTACTGGTTCATATGTGGTATTTATGGATTTTGTATCCTTGCTATTTCTATTGGTTATATGTTCATTATGATCATGTTTTACGATAGTGATAATGTACGACTTTCATCATTTTTTGGTTGATAAATGAATGAACAATGAATATATTACCTAATAGATGATAATGCAACTAATGTGATAAGGCAACAATGCTTCTTTATAAATCTCAGATAAGTATGAGACCCCTATGCTTAGATATGTTGTTATGACCAGTAGATTACATGTTCATGATGTGTTCGATGAAATGTATGTCATGGTTAGGCTTGGTTAGGTCAAGTCCTTAATCAATTTTTGTGCTAGAGGTTTTTTCTTGGAGTCATTTATTGCCTTGGAAAGTATCATCAAGTTACAAGTAGTGGTATGGAGACTAACCCTGAAAAAGTGGCTAAAATCTCGTAGTTACTTGCATAAAATTGGTTGAAAAAGATTGTAATATCTCCCTTGCAGGCATTGTGGGAGGGAATGGAGGTTCCCAGTCGTATGCATGCCCATGTCATGGGAGAAACTAGGGTTTAATTCATTGAAATGTTAGGTTAACTTAGGGGTTGGGCACATGGAGTAGTAGATTAGCTCTTGGGGGTCCTATAGCATCTGAGTGAGGTCTGTAAAGTGTTGGTTCATCGGTTCCACTTCCTTAACTACACTTAGGGAGTTGAATCATATCATAGTAACTCTTCGCCAAATGTTTACCCTAGTGGACCAGTTATGGGTAAATGTGGGAGGAGGGCGTTACAGAATGGTATCAGAGCATGGTTCTACACTTGGACTGGACAGGAGGAATTTTTCTGTCATGCACGCATGAAGGATGTATATGTGCTTGTTATGTATACATGGTAGTGGTCATTTTTACAGTTGTGTTTCCATGTAGGAGTTGATGATGTTGTTGTCAGGATGTGTTTGTCATGAATGCATGTCAATTGTATATGCATTTTCTATGCATGACAATGTCTATAGGTTGTTGTGAATTCATTGTTATGGTAAGGTTTTTGTCCATGAGGTCATTGTAGGCATTTTAGGTTATCGTGATGTTGTTGGTTGTTATGATGTTAATGTGTTGGCTGAGATAGAGCAGAAGATGTAGATCATCAAAGTAAGGTTGTAGCACAGGACCTCGAGGTAAGAGCATATCATCATACATGTCTGTATGTTGAGCATATAGGTATGTTAGTTAATGGATTGCTATATGAATTAGGGTTATATGCATGTTTTCCATTCTATTGTTGTTATGGTTACATGTATGATCGATGTTTGTTAATCAGTGTGCTCATATGTACATAAGTAGGATAGTCATGAATGATAGTAAATTGTTGTCATATACATTGTAGTCATATGCCTGATGATTATGGTCATTGTAGGTGAGGTCTTGATGTTATTATGTTTTGTGGTAATTTGGATTGGTATGTGTAGATGGTTATGGTTACGATATTTAGGTATGAGTTGACATATTTTGATATTATGTCATACTAATCTAGATTGATTGTGCATATATGATTTTTACACATGAATGACAATTGTTTATGAGCTTATGATGTGAACATGTTAGCTAGTTATTGTTATGGATATCTTGACCTTATTTATGTTGAGTTGATGCATTGTGAAGTTCTATCATGCTAAACTAGATTCATTGTACAGACAAGATAGTCTCCCCTGAGATACATTAAGGTATGAGCTTGCTTATGTTGTATACTTGGTGCTTGATTGTTTGATTATGTCATCTATTTGGTGTTTGAGTGTTTGGTGCCTATTATGTCATCTATCTGTTGTTTGAATGTTTTATTAATTGCATGACATGAGTAGGTGTCTATAAGATTGCCTGAATAAATGATCTTGTTCTAAGATGGTTGTAATAACACATATGTGTTAAGATGGGTGATACGCACTTGAGTGTAAGTAAGAGATAGTTGTAGCATTATGTATTATAACTTATGAATGTGAGTTGATTTTTTAGTATGACATAGTTTCTAGACTTGGTAAATGTTGGTTCCAAATTAATAGATATGTTGTCTTGATCTTTGGAACATGTGATCGACATGTGTGAGCAGTTGCAGGGCAACATGCTTGACATTATTGTGACAAGGTAATAATTGATTTGTTTATATAACTAACAGTTGGGTGATGTGAGAGTGCATAGTAAGACTCAATTGTAGCAAGGAAAAGGTAAAAGAAAGGAATTGGGTGAAAAATCCTTTGGCTATGTTTGGAAAGCCCAATTCCAAATGATGAGTGCTTTGCATAGAGGAAGCCTTCTTAACCTTGATTTTGTTTGACATTATGTGGATTTGCATTATAATGTATTTGACAGGTATACCAACTAGTTTCCAATTATGGATGGATTCATCAAGCGAATTGGAGTTCTTGAGAGATGGCATGGGTGTGTTCAGTTACAAGGCAATGTGCTTAGCACAACAAGGTAAGGTAACTAGTGTGTTGTTATGTTTATTTATGCACTGAATTATGTGTTTATGGTAGCATGATACTCGAAATTGCATGGAAAAGGGATTGCCATGAAATCTTGGAGAAGGCTCAGGTTGAGCTTTTCCTTGCAGGTTTTGGGAACCATGGGGATTGATTCATTGTGTTTGTTGCTAGTTTTATGTTTTTGGTCTTTTGTGATTTGTTGCCTTTATTTTCAGTTTGTTATGTCTAGTGAAAGGCCTTGACACTTTGTTTATGGTGTCATATTTTTATTGGTTTTCATGGTTTTCTTATTTTTTGTCTCTTGGTCTTGCCTTTTATGTCTTTGGGTCTTTGGGAATTGGTTTGGGAAAGAGGAAACTTGTTGGAGATCAAGAAAAGTTGAATGAAACCCAACAGGTAATGTAAGACTCATATGAAGTTGGTGCATATATAAGGGTAGCTGAAGGCAAGAGTATGATAGTCAGTTTGATTGGTTGGACCCATTAAGATAAATGGACAATGGTAGGAAAGTCATGAGAAAGGTAACAAGAAAGGTGAAGTAAATGGATTTGAGGCATCAGATGTCTTGGCTATGTTGGGAACAATTGTTCTCAATGTTTTTCATGTTATGAAAAGAGAAATGGAGTTATCTTAAACTTGACCTTATGTTATCTGGAAATTAGGTTGTGATCATGATTATGTTGATGTATATATATGGATACATGTATGTATGTATTGTCTGACAGGGTCGTCAAAAATCATGATTGTTTAATGCTAATATTTATTTGTATATATTTATGTCATTTTCTGAAGGGATCATGATTGTTTTGTGCTAATGTTTATGTGTGTGTGTGTGTGTGTGTGTGTCACTGTTTGATAGGGTTGTTAGGGATCATTATGTGGAGGAATGATTGCTTATGCAGGTAAAGGGCATGAAAGAGGTTCTTGGACTTATGGGGAATCAAGTGGGAAGAGTAGTCCTCACAAATCTACGAGGTCAGTATCATGTGGTTATGAGTTGATATTATGTGTTTATACTATATTTATGTTATGGATGTGTAATGTTAAGGGATACATCAACAGAATGAAAGCAGTGTGATCTACGACATGTTGGGACAAGCATGGATGGTGGAAATATACTAGAAGGAAGGTTCCCTGGTAGAGACAGTGTGGTCTCTGGATGTGTGATACTATTGTTGTGTATATGTTGTATATGTTGTATATGTTGTACATGTTGCACCTGTGATGTTGTGTATATATGGTATTGTGTACATTTTGTTTATGCAATGTTATGTACAAATGGTGTTGTGTACAATTTTTTTATGCAATGCTATGTACAAATTGTGTTGTATACATGTTGTTTATGCAATGCTATGTACATATGGTGTTGTGCATATGTTGTTTATGTAAGGATATGTGCAGATGGTGTTGTGTGTCTGTTGTATATATTTTGTATACAGAGCTGGGTATAGATGGTGCTATGTACATGTTGGATATGTGGTGCTATGTACATATCATAATGTGCGCATGTTAGATATGCGATGTCGTGTGTATATGGTGTTGTGTGCATGTCGGATATGCGGTGCTATGTACATATGGTGCTTTGTGTATGTTGCATATGTGGCGTTGTGTACATATGGTGCTTTGTGTATGCTGCATATGTGGCGTTGTGTACATATGGTGTGGTGTGCATGTTGTGCATATGGTGCTATGTACATGTGGTGTTGTGTGTATAATTGCACATGTGATGCTGAGTGCATATGTCATCGTGTACATGTTGTACATGTGGTGTTGTGTGTAGGTGGTGTTGTGTACATGTTGTGCATGTGGTGTTGAGTGCATATGGTGTCGTGTACATGTTGTACATATGGTGATGTGTGCAGGTGGTGTTGTGTACATGTCGTACATGTGGTGTCGTGTTCATGTGGTGTCATGTACATGTTGTACACGTGGTACTATGTACATGTGGTGTTGTGTACACGTTGTACAAGTGGTGCGGTGTACACGTGGTGTTGTGTACATGTTGTGCAGGTGGTGTCGTGTACATGTGATGCTGTGCACACATTGTGCAAGTGTTGTTTTGTACAAGTGGTACAGTGTACATGTTGTACATATGGTACAGGTGTACATGTGGTATTGTGTGCATGCAATACATGCTATGTTGCGGGCTATGTATGTGTATTGTGTAGTTGTGGTATGGTGACATGTGTATTCGTTGTGTTGTACTCTCTGTAGTACATGTATTATGTTGTGTTGTACACCAGGTGTCGGTACATGTATTGTGTGGTGTTGTACATTGGGTACAAATGTATGCGTTGTGTTTTACATCAGGTGTAGGTGTATGTGTCATGTTGTACACCGAGTGTAGGTGTATGTGTTGTGATGTACATTGTGTATGTGTACGTGATTGAGGAAAAGAAAAGGCACTGGGTGTTGCTAGGTGTGGAAATTGATCCAATGTGCATACAAAAAGGACAAAGGATAAAGGTAGAAGCTAAGGATTGATTAAAGGATAAGTATCAATATTGTATTCTAGTTATTCATGTGATCTATGATTCTAATTTATGATGGTTACATGTGATATATGATTATGGTTTATGATGATTGTATGAGATTCATGATTTTGATCTATGATGGTTTTGTTTTGAGCTAATCAAATGTGATATGTTTATACATAATGATTTCATAAAAGATGCTAGTTTGACTTGTTGTGATATGAAGTAAACAGGATTGCAAGTGCACCTTATTGACGAGCTACCAATGAGGTACGATGTGAATTTATTTATATTTATTTTAAATCTAATGGAAGTTATGTCCTTGGTACAGGGAACATGGAAATGCCTGGATGAATGGTTGAAGTTGACTGCAAGGATTAGTAGCAACAACAAAAGGAATTTAAACAAGCAGCAGTATGTTGGTAAAGCACTTCAGCAACAGGGCCATTGTGGGACACTAGTTCCCAATAGTGTCCATTGATTTCCATGAGCATGCTATGACTAGTATGATGGTTTTGAGGTATGTATATGCCTTGGTTGTCTGAAGTTATAATGCGAGGAAACCTTGCCAAGGGATGATTCACCCAGGATAGGGGATGTCGAGGAACTTAGAAGGTGAGTGACTGCACAGAAGGGGGTGACTGGATTTCCCAAGGGACTTTGTAGTAGATAAGGGAAGGTTAAGGATGGATTTGTTTTGGTCATTAGCATTGTCAAATGAAATCAGATGCACATTGGGAGTGTGCCTTGAAACAATGAGCTGATAACTATTCACTAAGAGCACAACAATGCAAGATTGTAGCACTGCACATTGGATGCAACTTTGACTTTCGCAGTGGATTCTAGACTTCCTGGGAAGGAGGTGAATCTTGGTACTACTTTTGAGGATGGATGTGTAAGCCTATGGTTTCCCTTGTTGTCGATGCAAGCATCGTATCCTTTTATTTGTTGGTTGAGCAAATGTGCATACGTGGATATGTGTATATTATTGTAAATATTGTATCGAGTTGGATTTATAAAGCTCCATAGATAGTATGATTATTTCTTGGTTGAAGAAAATGTGCATAAGTATATGTGGATGTTATTGTAAATATTGTAATGAGATATGATACAAAGCTCCAGTAAATGATATGTTTGTTATGTTTTAGTAGTGATCATTGTAAATACTACAACTAGTTTTGTTATAAAGATCCATAGGTAGTATGTTTTGATTTCAACAGTCTTGTTGGTTGTAGGTGTCATTGAATAGCGAGGACATTGTTCCCCCAATGGGGAGGGTTTTGTAACAACCCTTGTAAAAACCCATGTAAAAATATATAAGACCATAGTCATGGGACACATATTCCAAGCTGAATGGTGGGAAAAACATCCTGGTGGGTGTTTATTTCGGTTATTATGGTTAAAGTAAATTGGCAAAGGCAATGACAAAGGCTTTGGAAAGGAAAAATGGCATTTTTGGGCATTTTATTTATGAAAATAATGGAAATTAGGAGAAAAGGAAGGTGAAAGGTCACAGGTTGCATGTGAGGATGAAATTCAAGGAAAATAATGGAAAATGAAGAAAATAGGGGCTTCATTAATAAAAAGGCTTTTTAGGATCAATTGGCAAGATTCTTACTCATCTTTTGGTCATTTCAGTTTTGGAGCTCTCTCTCTATTCTCTCTCTCTCTCACTCTTGGAAACTTTGAGTTTTCTTGGAGCACTTCAACATTGGATCAAGAAAGGAAAAGAAGGAAAAATGGAAGCAAAGATCAAGCAAGGAAGAGCAGGATTGAGCAGGATTGAGCAGCTACAGTAGGTTTACTTGTATGTATTGATTTGCATGTGTGGTTTCCTTGCTAGATTTGGCATGCATGGTTATGAATGTGTGTTCTTGGTTCTCTTTCTGTCATGGACATGGGTTTTTCCGGGTGTGACAATGTTCTTCAACCTTGCCTTTCCATTTCCAGATAGCCATGGTGAGATGGGGTTCTCATGTTTTGGTTGAGTTGGACTTCCAAATGGATTCAAAGCTGAGTGAGGTGGATCTCTGAATGAAAGAACACATGGCCTAGTGATCCCTGAACTAGACTGTGTATTATGCTAAATCCACTTGCCTAGTGACCCCTGAACCTGATTATGGATTGTGGTAAATCCAGGTATTATGTGCCTCGATGGGCCTAGGAATCGTCCACTAGTGAATGGCGGGATATAAAATAAATCCTGGAGAGTGGTATCTCGATTATGGACTAATGATCCCTGGATTATACTATGGATTCTGGTAAAACCTAGAGGCTAGGAGACAGGAAAATTCCTCACAATGTAGATGGAGAAATATGGTGGCATCCGTGCTTGTTTTGGCCTAGTGATCTGGTGAGGATTGTGGTAAAGCTTGATTCTATTGATGAGGGTGAGGTGGTTTATCCTTGGGAATCCCTAGTTGGTCTTTTGGTTTGAGTCCCACATTCATGCTTGGAATATGACACGAGGGTGATTAACTGAAGAGAGGTTTGGCTTAGCCAATCTATGGTCGGGTGGAATGTGGAAGTCCCAAACTTGGTTAGATTATGCATTCATTAATAAGAGTTTCTTCTCCTTGTTATTTCATGTGTAAATGTACTAATTCATATGTGGTATTTATGGTTTTTGTATCCTTGTTATTTATGTTGGTTATGAGCATGTCTTATGATAGGGATAATGTATGGGTCTCATCATGTGTTTGGTTGATAAATGAATGAAAAGTGAATATATGGCCTAATAGATGATAATGCAGCTAATGTGATAAGGCATCAATGCTTCTTTATGAATCTCAAATAAGTATGAGACCCCTATGCTCATATATGTTGTTATGACATGTTGATTACATGTTCATGATGTGTTCGACAAAATGTTTGTCATGGTTAGGCTTGGTTAGGTCAAGTCCTTGATCAATTTTTGTGTCATAGGCTTTGTCTTCGTGTCATTTATTTTTTTGTAAAGTCTCATCGAGTTTTTGGCAGTGATATGGAGACTAACCCTCAAAAAGTGGCTTAAATCTCGCAGTCTCTGGCACAAAAGTGGCTAAAAAAGACTGTCATCTCTCCCTTGCAGGCATTATGGGAGTGACTGGAGGGTCTCACTCACATGCATTCCCATGTCATAGGAGTGACTGGGGTTTAATTCATTGAAAGGCTAGGTTAACTCAGGGGTTGGGCACCTGGAGTAGTAGATTATCTCCTGGGGATCCTGTAGCACGTGAGGGAGGTCTGTAAGGTGTTTGTTCGTTGGTTCCACTTCCTTAACTATACTTAGGGATTTGAATTATATAATAGTAACTCTTCACCACATGTTTACCCCGGTGGACCGGTTAGCTTGGGTAAATGTGGGAGGAGGGCGTTACAGAGTAGACTTAGGGCTAAGTGAAGGCCAATGAAGTATGAAAGGGGATTTCTTCTTCAGTGTAGATGGTTGATGAGTGTATTTCCTAAATTATGTTCACAAATGAAGTGTGAAGAGTTTGGTTTCGAGGGATGATATGCAATGCCATGAAGGATAAGATCCTTTGTGAGGGTTTCATGTTTATGGGTTGATGTACAATGAATTTGAAGGAGCAAAAACAGTGTTAGTAGATGATTTGACAAAGGAGTTAATGGAGCAATTTCTCTGTGTATAGAGGAGGCAAAGGACTTGCTAGGTGTCAAGGAAAATGTGGACTAAAAGGGCCGAAGGAGAAGGGCTTCTTGAGCATTATGTGTGTGTTTGTCTATTTTTACGAGAAGATTGCAAATCTAAAAGAGCAACTCACTAGCCCTAATTTTTGTATTCTGTATATTAGTTGTCCTAGTGATCGAGGGCCATGATCCTTAGTACGGGAGCCCCATGATTTTTTTATTGATATATTAGTCAAATAATCGAGCTTTGTGCTCAAATATATATATATACTATATTGATTTCATTGTTGAATATTTTCATTGTGAAAAGTGCTTGTAACTTGAGAGTTTATAGTGTGTTTGTGTGCGTGATTAGCCTCAAGCTAGATCTAAGACTAAGGAAAAATTCAACACAGTATCATAGCTACTTTCAAGGCAAGTGAATTAGAGTGTGCGCAGGAAGCAAAGTGTTCTAGTGAAGGTTGTGTAGGCTCAGAGGGAGTCTAGCTTCAGAGAGCGATTGCGAAGGATTGTTAGCTGCCCTATGGAAGTTTAAATCTTCAGGTTCTAATGATATAGATAAGTATTCATCCCATGCAAGGATAGTCACAAACAATGCAAGAACATTCATGGCGGTGCAAGGAAAGTTTTAGATCCTACGAGGAAATGCATGGATCATGCTAGAAAAGTCATGTTGCATGCGAAAACATTCGTGCACCATGCAAGACAAATATTATCTAAGTACAAAGAATTTGTGGCACATACAAGGACGAATATGGCTACACAAGGAAAGTCATGACTCATTCAAGGACCATCATGAGTTGGAAGCATGAAGGAAATACCTTCCTCACTAAGAGGGAGCGTTGGAATGTTGGGTAGATCATAAGGTATTTCTGAGAAGGACACCCACCAAAATTTGTTGGTTGTGAAATTTACCCAAAATTTGGGATTTTGCACCCAAGATGTAGGTTTAGGACCAAAAGAAATAATTATTTATTCTTAATGGTTAAGAATTGAAAACCCTAAGTTCTAGTGGTCTCCTAAGTAACCAAAATGAAAAATATAAAGAGAGGAGCTGAGCAAGAGGTTCATTGTATCTCAAGTGAGATAAATTTCACTTGAGGAGATGATATGCCTTAGAGGCATTCACAACTTAGAGAGGAGAGCGAGTATCTATTCTAGGAGGCAGAATACAAATGTTCTCTACTCAATGTCACTATAGCAAAGGCAAGTTTTGTACAGGAGGAAAAATGAGGCCATATTTTAGGAGCTAAGGCAGGATGGAAGGCACTTTTTCATTTATGAAGAGGGTTGAGGCCCTAGGGAAGGAGTTATAGGCCTAAAGGACTAGGCTAAGATATGCCCAAGCCTACTCTGTGAAAAATATGAGGCTTCCAGAGGTTGAGAAAAGCCTTAATAAGGCAAGTCTAAGTGTTTTAGGGTTGCTTATGGATGAGCCTCAATTTGAACACTGATAAGGGAGGTCAAATGAGGGTTAGATTAAAGGTTTTAGGGTTGTTATAGAAACAACAAGAGGTCTAGAAATAGAAACACATTCTTGTGAGAGGAAAATGCAGAAGAAGAGGCCACATGTCATTAAAGAAGTGATGTTGACCAACTGAGGAGGCCTTAGGTAGTAGCCTAAGGGTCAAAAAGCCTCAAAAACATTTTGGCATAGGTATGAGTAGCCCTACAGCTAAGTGAAGGACAAAAAAGCATGAAAGGGGGTATTATATTTAGTGTATATGGTTGTTGAGCATATTTCCTAGAGAGTGTTCATAAACAAAGTTGTGAACAAAGTGATTTCAAGGGCTGGTATGCATGGTCTAAAGGACCAGATCCACTATTAGGGTCTAATGTGTTTGGGTTGATGTACAATGATTTTGAAGGAGAAAAATCATTGTTAGTATCTATTTGGATAGAGGGAGTAAAAGGACCTGCTAGGTGTCAAGGCAAATGTGGACTAAAAGGGTTGAAGGAGAAGGGCTTCTCCAACAAGTTATGTGTTTGTTATTGTCTATTTTTTTGGGTAGATTGCAAATTTGAAGGAGAAGAACACAAGCCCTGATTTGTATAATATGTATACTAGTTATACTAGTGATCGAGGGTCATGATCCTTGGTAAAGGAGCCCCATGATTCTTTTATTGATGGATTAATAAAATAATCAAGCTTTGGGCTCAAATCTTTGTGTATTAAATTGATTTCATTACTAAAGATTTCAGCTGTTCAAAGTGCTTCTAAGTTGAAGGTTTCTAGTGTGTTTGTGTGTGTGATTAGCCTTAGACCAGATCTAGGGCCTAAGGAAAAATTCAACATTGTATCAGAGCTACTTTGAAGGTAGGTAGATCAAAGTGTGCACATGAAGTAGAGTTTTCCAATGAAGGTTGTGTAGGCTCAAATGGAGTCTAGCTTCAGAAGGAGACTGCCAACGATTGTTAGTTGCACTATGGAAGTTTGAATCTTCAGGGTCTAACGAGATACAGAAGTTTTTAGCCCATGCAAGGATAGTAACAGATGATGTGATAACATTCATGGTGGTCCAAGGAAAGGAATATATCCTATGAGGACAAGCATGGATCACATTGGAAAAGTCATGTTGCATGCAAGAACATTCATGCACCATGCAAGAGAAAACTTGGCCAAGTACAAAGAAGTTGTGGCACATACGAAGATGGATATGGCTATGCAATGAAAGTCACGACTCGTGCAAGGACCATCATGAGCATGCAAGGAAATTCATGGAGTTGGAAGCATGAAGGAAACACCTTCCTCACTAAGATGGAGTGTTGGAATTTTGGGTAGCTGGAAGGTATTTCTGAGAAGGAAACCCACCAAAAGTTGTTGGTTGGGAAATTTACCCAGAAGATGGGGTATTGGACCAATATGTGGGCTTAGGACCAAAAGAAATAATTATTTATTCTTAAGGGCTAAGAAGTAAAACCCTTAAGTTCTAGTGGTTTCCTAAGTAACCCAAAAGAAAAAGATAAATAGAGGAGCCTAGCAATAGGTTCATTATATCTCAAGTGAGATAAATTTCACTTGAGGAGATGATTTTCCCTATAGACATTCACAACTTAGAGAGGAGATCGAGTATCTATTCTAAGAGGTTGATTACAAGTGTTCTTTAGTCAATGTGACCGTAGCAAAGGCAAGTTTTGTACAAGACATTGAGTGAGGCTATATTTTGGGGGTTGAGGTATGTTAGAAGGAACTTATGTGTTTGTGAAGAGGGTCACAACCCTAGGAAAGGAGTCGCAGGCCTAAAGGACTTGGACAAGCTATGCCCAGGGTTGCTCTGTGACAAGGTTGAGGTTTTCAAAAGTTGAGGAAAGCCTAAACAGGGTAGGCCAAAGTGTTTTAGGGTTGCCTGTATATGAGCCTCAGTCTAAACAATGATAAGCATGGTTGGATGACAGTTATATCAAAGGTTTTAGGGCTATTGTAATAGCCACATGAGGTCTGGAAATAAAAAACCATTTTTGTGAGAGAACAATCCAAGAAGAAGAGGTTGCATACCACTAAATAAGGGATGCAAACCAACTGAGGAGGTCGTAGGTAGTAGCCTGAGGGCCAAAAAGCCTCAAAAATATTTTGGCATGGGTTTGAGTGTCCTTAGGGCTAAGTGAAGGCCATCGAAGCATGAAATGGGGATTGTTCTTCAGAGTAAATCGTCATTGAGTGTATTTCCTAAAATTTGTTCACAAATGAAGTTGTTCACAACGTGATTTTGAGGGTTGATATGTTGTGGTTTGATGGTAAAGATCCACTCTGAAATTATGATATTTATGGGCTGATGTACATTGCATTTGAAGGAGCAGAAAAATTGTTAGCAGTTGATTGGACAAAGGAGTCAATTGAGTAATTTCTCTATGGGTGGAGGAGCCAAAGGACCTACTAGGTGTCAAGGAAAATGTGAACTGAAAGGGATGAAGGAGAAGGGCCTCTCCAACAAGTAAGTTATGTGTTTGTTCTTATCTATTTTCTAGGCAGATTGTACATCTAAATTAGGAGTAGATCACAAGCCCTAATTTGTATACTATGTATCCTTGTTATACTAGTGATCGAGGGCCATGATCCCTAGTGTGGGAATGATTTTTTTATTGATAGATAAATAAAATAATCGAGCTTTGGGCTTAAATATTTGTGTATTAAATTGATTTTTCCAATGAAGATTTACTGTGTGCAAAGTGCCTATAAGTTGAGGGTTTCTAGTGTATTTGTGTGTGTGATTAGCCTTAGACAAGATCTAGGGCCTAAGGAAAGATTTAACATTTCCTAGGATATATATTGTGTTAATTGGTCGTTTGTGAGTTTTATTTCACTACTCTCTATTTTATTCATAATTATAATTTTCATGCACATGAAATAAATAATAATTATCATATCTAGAAATCAAAGGAGAAATGAACCCTTATTATGTAGATTTCAGATTTTTTTAATATATTTTAGTAGATCTGTTGTGACGAACTATCTAGTGGTATATCCATGAAAGTTCAAAAGTCATATTGGTATTACAACAAACTTCTTTAAGTATATTGCGAGGAAGTGTAGGGGATCCATATCGATTAAGTCGAAAGTCTAAAAACACCAATCATGGCCAATGCATATGTCAATAACCCGCGAGATCTAATAAAAGAGTGGTTTGCATAGCTGAAAGCACAATTTGTAGATATAAGCTATAATTTGAACCTCCTCATAACTGCCCTGACTAATAAGCTCGATCATTCAGAGAAGATGGAGGTTCTAACACGGAGGTCAAATCATAGGGAAAATCAATAGATTAGGAAAACTAGAGAGGGAATATAAGAAAGAGCTAGAAAAGGACTAGCCCAGTTAGAGTGCCATGAATCATTCATAATCCCTATTCAAAATGGAAGTGAAGCTTAAAATCAAGCCATATCAAGGTGAGATTGATGTTCTAAAGTTAAATAACTAGTTGCGATAATTAGAATTTTATTTTAGTGTTTGTCATATAGAGAAGAAATATAAGATTTTGTTTGCTCTCCTTTTCTAGGAGATCCTCTAATAACTAAGTGGGAGGATTTCAAAACCATCATATAGTCACAATTTTTCCTTATTGATTATGTAGAGGACCAGTGGATCTAGTGGCATTACTTCAGGAAGAAGCAAGAGAAACGTATACAAGAGTACACCACTGAATTTAGAAAAATGGCCATAATTCTAGGTATCCACCCAAAGAACCTAGACATACTCCTCACATATCTGAGGGGTATGCACAACCCTATGTGGAAGTAAATGATTCCTCTCAAACGCGGATCAGTTGATGAGGATTGTCAGAAGTGTTGGCATGCAAAGTGGAAAGTCAGATTCATAATGAATTAGCCAACAAAACCTCTTAGACATTGGCCTTTTCGACAGCACCTACGAGAAAGTGAAGTCTCACCCAAGGCACCTTATGAGGGATTGTAGGAACCTGAACAATTTTGCAATGGTGAAGGAGACATGAATCCTACACTGTCACTATTATATTCAACATTCATTAAAAAATAATAATAAATAAATAAATTGAGGTATACCCTCATTTTGTTTAGTGAATCGATCATCACTAAACACTTTAACAGAACTATAATAGATAAGAAAACAATTCATCACACCCCACACAAACACAAAAATAAAACAAAACCGATCATTTTAGTATCTTTGAAAGTTTTCATTACAATACAATTGTTGTAGCTCACTAGCTTAATAAATCAACATTACAACATGAGATCATGTCTCAAGACAATATACTCTCAAGTGTTCAATCAAATAGTACCTTCCTTAACTACTACTTAAGCTTTTGAGACATGTTTTCGGCGATAATCACATCAAAATTCATTTTTCGACGCATTTCGAACCGGTAAGTGTGGTTCATCGTTAGGACAAGAACCACACTTGTTTGTTCGAAACACGTCGACAAATGAATTTTGATGTGATTATCACCGAAAACATGTCTCAAAAAAATGATATGGATCATAGAAGCCTTAATTTAATAATTACTATTAAGCTATTTATAATTTTACATTTAGGCACAAGTCAACCCAAAAACCCCATTTTACTATGGGTGGTAAATATTACCATGGGAAAATCCTACAAGCTACTCCTAATGACTTTCCTCTTTTTTCGCCTTCCCGCATGCTGACCCTTGGTCGACCATCATGCACAGTGCTCCAAAACTTGTACTAAAAAATATTTTTCCAATAGACCCCCAACAGTCACCTATGGCTCATCCTTGAGCCACTTTATCTTTTTTTCATTCTATGTTGCTTCCATTTTCATCGCAATAAACTTTTTCAATTTATGTCCCATAATTTGTTCCTTAACATTGTCTTCCTTAGCCAAAATTTGGTGTGCTACTCCTATTGTGACAATAATCTTCAACTTTCCTTCCTTCCGTCACTTGCCATCAAAGCTGCAAGTGCAGGGCATTTCCTACTTAAGGTTCGACACCATCTTTTGAAACCTTCTTGGCCCCAAACTACTGCATCAAAATAAAAAAATAAGATTCCTTCTCAGTTTAAGCGCAAGGTGTAGGGTTGATTCCTTCTAAATGTTGTAATTAGCCAAGGTTCTGTCAACTTCAAGCTACTTACCATTAGTCATAATCCTCTGTTGGTCAACAAGTGCAATGCCCCGATGAACTCTTAGAAATATTGTTGTGTTGAGCTTCCTCATTGGTACATAGATTCTAAGAAATTGGCCCTGCAATGCATTAGTCAAACCCGTTATCATTGTTTTACTTTCTGCAGACTATGTGGGGTTTGAAGATACCCTTGGCATCTTAGCTATGGTCTTCTTCTTTGATGCTTCTCCTCTAGCGTCTATCACTTGAGCTTCTAAAAGTTTATAACTCTGCAACTTTTATTTTTGCTACGGTTTTCTTACGATTCTCTTTACTCTCTATTTACCTTGGACGCAATGAACTTGTTCGACTAACTTCCCACAATTTATCTTTTTTCTACCATGCTAAGTCATAATTTCAAATTGATCATACTAGATCTCATATCCTATCATATTTGATTCTCTCAACATATATCAACTTCATGCACATACTTGGATGTCCTATCCACAACCATTCATGTCAGATCCGCTAGTTTGAGTGAATCCTTGTCATTATAATGCACTCCTTTTGTCATCAATCAAGTGGTTTTTCAAATTTCATTTAGCCATGTTGTGCATCTATGTGGCCAATACTGACATTTTTCGACACTTTTTTTTTCCCTTCTTGTTTTTTTCCATCTTGTTAATGTGTGACAATTGTCTACTACTTCAGAAGGTCTGCGCAAATATTCAACGTTATGCCTCCGATGTTATGTGTGTGATCCCTTCTATTGGAAAGATATACAACTTCTTCTCTATTTTCTTTCAAAACTACACTGAAGAACGATTTCCCTTGCAGAGCTTCAATTTCTTTCCATTAACAAAGCCTTATACATGTTTCCCACTGAGCTTTTAAAACTAGACAACTCCTACCTTTACAATGCTCCTGATCATATATGGACCTATTCAATGTATTTGAAACATTCGTGGATGCTTCAAAAACTTATTATCATATAGCAAAACAAAGTCTCTTAGTTGAAATTTTATGTTTTTAGGCATTTGTCATGCCAATTTTTTTGCGAACTTTCTACATATTCTAATGGAATCATGTGATTGCATGATCTTCCTCTAACTATAGCAGCTTTGACATTCTCTACTCTTCTGTGCCTAAATTAGTCAAGTTCGTTATGGTAGCAATGTGTAGGCTTGGTACTAGAAACTTCATAAGAATCACTGCCTCTTGTCCATATACTAATCTAAAGGGTGTTTGTCCTGTCGATTTCTTACAGGTGGTCCTAGATGCCCATAGAACTATTGAAATCCTTTGGTACCAATCATCACGGTTTAAAATACACAATTTTGTTAGAGTATTCTCCAAAATCTTATTGAAGGCTTCAATAGTACCATTGGCCTAGGGGCGATAAGGAGTGTTATTCTAGTGGTAGATTTGAAATTATTTTGTCAGGGTGGCAATTTTCTTATTCAAGAAGTGAGTAACTTTATAACTCATTGGTATTTTAGGACATCCAAATGTTGTGACTATGTTTTCAAATAGAAATTGTGTGGTTGTCTCCACATTACAGTCTCTAACATGTTCTTCCTGAACCCGTATAGGAAGATAATTCGTCGTAGTGATGATATATATGGATCCTGATATTCTTACTGGTCGATTGATTGGCCCAATGAAATATATTGCCTTCTTATCAAATGTTTGTAGAGTTACATGTGGAAATAGTGGCATCTCATCTCTCCTAAACAATTTTCCAACTCTCTGGCATACGTCGCAGTTCTGAGTAAATTCTTTGACATATTTATAGAGATTGGGCCACCAAAATCCTATGTGTAGTATTTTCTACATGGTAGCCTTCCCTACATAATGGCCTCCTATAATTTCTTCATGTGATTTTGATAGTATCAAGCATTTTTCATGTTCTAACACACAATGCCGAAGTGTGCCATATGTTCCTAGATTGTATAGAAATCATGTTATGAGTTGATAGTTTGTTGCCTTCAACACTAATTATTTCTTCTACGCAACTATATAATCTACTGGGGCTACTCCTATATTAATAAATTGGACATTATCCATGAGGTAATCATCAACCATTTCTACTGCAAACATGTATGCATTTGGAAAATTGTCATAAATGTTTCCTGCATCTTCCCCTGTAAGTATACACGACAAGTGGTTGGTCCTGCATTAACCATTCTTGGTGTCACCATGACTTCAAAGTCATATTGGACCACTCATGTGTTAGGTACCCTATAGCAGAGTCCATTTTTTCATGGTTAGAGGAGTCAAAAGTTCAGAAAATCATCATCATCTTTCAGCAAATTGTCAGAGTTATGTAATCCAAATTTTGTAGCCCTACGCGGTCATGATGTAAAAATGATTCTAGTAAGTTTATAAAACCATGTAACACGATTGGTGGAGCTAGCAGAGCTCTGAAGGGCAACGATCATGGAGTTATTGTGGCACGTTAACCAGTCCCCTAACAATTAGGGTTAACCTTCACGACTCGCCAGACTCCGTCCAACCTTACCTCCTTCCTGCGGGCTCTCTCGTGTTTTCCATTCCTGCGGTCCTCCCAACTTTCTCTCTATATGTAACCTCCATTGATCATTTTCTTGTTGGTTGCAATGGACCTGTACGAGGTGGACTATATCGAGGAACCCAATCCCCATGAGGTCATTTGGTCTCGCCATCACGCTATGTCAAGCTCTGGTCCTTTTGCCACAGCTCTGCGACCTCTGTCAACTCCTAACTCTGCTCTGGACTGACCTGGGCCATCTGTGCCCCATCCTCCACCCCTCGTCATTATCGACGACACCTCCAGCTTGGATTGCCTTCAATCTCCTCGGAAAATTCCTACAAGCAACACCCACATTTGATGCACTGATGCCCTGTCTTCCCCACATCTCCACCCCACCCTGCAATCTTTCCTCCTCTGGCATCCCCCCTCCTGGGACTACTACCTACCCTATCCCTACACAATCCAGCTACACCCTAAATCCTGATGGCCCATCTCTCGGCACACCTATCTGTTCTGGATGCTTCAGCTCCCTGATCCGAAACTCTAAATCAACCCCATCCACCTCACAAATGGTAAATCAGGGCATTCAAGGTCTTCTTCAGGACTATCTGACGGCTCGTAGATCTAAAAATCTTAAGAAAGGAATGTGCCTCAAAGCTCTTGACAGGGACATCAATCTTTCCTTGTGAGAAGACCTCTCGATGATGGAAGTTGTTGATATTGCCAAGAAAGTCCTAGTTGGTCGAGTCAGGGGGCGGAACTATACTGTGGAGAGACTTCGTCTCTAGACCATGGAGATTTGGGGTTCCTTACTTAAAGAATTACCCACCATTCAGGTGCTCGTGCGAGGATGGTTTTCCCTTCATTTCCATAGGGAAGAGTACACGAACAGGATACTCTCTAGATTCTGGCATATCGAATTAGCAACTCTTCTATTGAAAATATGGGATCCCTTATTTGATCCTAAGAGGGAATAGATGGGAGCCGGGTCGATTTAGGTTAGATTACCAGGTCTTTCGATGCAATACTGGACCCTAATTGTTTTTAAGCACATAGGCGATGCACTTGGCACCTATTTGGAACATGATCAGTCCTATGAAACGTCAGGGAGTATGACTATGGCTCGAATCCCAGTTCATTTGGATACCAAAGAAGGCCTGGAGGAAAATATTACCCTGCATTGGAGGCATTTCTCTCGCCGACAAAACCTTGATTATGAAGGTGTCCCGTTCAGGTGTAGAAGATGCCATAAAGGCAGACATTTTTTCAAAGATTGCCCACTGATCATGCATACTACCCCGGCTACTACTAAGGGAGCAAAACATCGCTAGACAGAAGACCCGATTGTGGATGAGCAACCCATAGGTCCGGATTGTCTGAAGGATGGGGTTGGGATCATAGTTCAGCCATCTAGTGCCTCCTAGATGCTGCCAATCTCCCCACCATTAACTAGATCTCGGTCTGCTACGGTGACTGCTCCTTCTTCGGGTACAATGTCTTCTCCCTTATCCTTTGCACTAAATTTTAATCAGCATATCTTCACATTGGCATCATCTACATCTTCACCTTGTTTGGTTACCTCTCCCATTACTTGTGCACTATATCATCAGTTACCTATCTTTTCCACCACCCTCCTGCTATCCTTGGACAGGGGCTCCATCACAATCCTATTTCCCCATCTGCTTCAGGCTCACACTCCTACAACCTCTGTTCCCGCCAACAGGAAAACTCTGAATTGTTTTGACTCAGTATCACACCCTCTATTTTTGAGCTTAAACCCGCTCGATGGAGGTCTTCCAAGATGTCCAAAGTGATTAATATTGTTGGGGATGATGTTTCTCAGGGTAGACAGAACACCATTGAGAGGGTACTCAGAGCACCAGACTCCCTTGGCATTGTTCCCCAATGAAGTGGCTCTCCTACAACTGTAGGGGTTTAGATACTCCCTCTAAAAAATTAGCCCTTAAGAGGCTCTCGAGCTTTGAGCCTTGTAACATTATTTTTCTTTAGGAAACCCTAGGTAGCTCTGAGCAGATTGTTAGGACCCTTCTATCTATCTTGCCAGGGTGGCACTTTCAAGCCTTGGACACGGCTGGGAGATCTGGGGAGCTAGCTCTTGGGATAAACCCTCGATCCATCAAAGTTACATCGGCTTGGGGAGGTCGAGGTTTCTTAGGAATGGATATTTTTCTACTGAATTGGGCATAAATCTTCGTATTGCGAAAATTTATGTTCCCAATCACAATAGAATGGATTTCTTGTAGCATCTCCTAGAAAACCCCCTGATAGATCAATCCACTATTCTAAGGGGAGATCTAAATTTTTCCATCGAACATGAAGAGTCCTGGTGACACCATTCACAGTTAGATCCACTCTTGGATCAACTGGGCACCCGTTGGAGCAACATGGTCTTATTGATGTCCCTATGAACAAGAAGATGCCAACCTAGCACAACAGAAGTACGAAAATGCTGCTTTAGGGAGGAGACTAGATAGGTACCTCATTCATGAAGATCTACTTACCTCCCTTACAAATTATAGATAATGGGTGGGCACTGGAGGAATATCAGATCATTCCCCTGTTTATTTGGAAGTGGTTAGCTCCTTCAAAAAACCTAGGGCTCCTTTTAAGTTCAATTCGACCTGGTTAAAGGATCTTGAATATCTCAGGTTGGTTTTGGAATTTTGGAAGGCCCATCCCTTAAAAAATGTCCAGAGGAAGGCTAAAGGATTCTGTAGTAATATATTCAATCTTAAGCGATTACCCATAGATTAGGCCAAAAGGAAAAAGGCCAAGGAGGAACATACCCTTGTTGACATTGAAAATAAGTTGGCCACTCTAACGGATGAACAAGGAAGAGGGTTCATCTTTATAGCATCAAAACTACACCTTGTGGGCTTGGAAGCCTAGAGATCAAACATACTATTGGACCGAGAAGAAATTTGGAGACTCAGAAGTAGGGAAATTTGGTTACAAGCGGGGGATGGCAATATTAAATTCTTAAAATTTGAAAATGGAAGGAAAGCCAGCAACACTATCTGGCAGATGCCCACACAGGGACTGATTGCAAAAACATAAAACCAACTGGTATGACTGGGTAACTCTCACTTCAAGCAGTTATTCAAAGCCCAACCAGGCACACCACTAGCTAATATCATTCACATTGATGGGCATTTCCCGAGATTTGTGGAACATGACTTGGTGGAGGATCTCATAAGACCTGTTACTACGGGGGAACTAGAGGGCACCCTTAAGTGGTTTAAGAAAGACAAAAGTTCGGGGATGGGTGGTTGGTCTGTGGAATTCTATCTTAAGTTCTTTGACATCATTGGACTGGATCTACTCGATGTGATCGAGGAATGCCATTCATTGGGCAGAATGTTTTCACCTATAAATTCCCCCTATTTAGCCCTCATTCCCAAGACGGACTCCCCACTATCCTTCAATGACTTCAGGCCTATATCCCTGTGTAACTATCTATACAAAATTATTGCGAAGATTATTTCTAACTACATCAAGTCGATCCTATCGGAAAACATCTCCTCAGAACAGTTTGCCTTCCTTCAAAATTGACAAATCCATGAGGCCATCGGCACGGAACAAGAGGCCTTACACTCCATCAAATAGAAGAAGCTTAAAGGGATAATGCTCAAGATTGACCTCTTAAAGGCTTTTGACAGGGTCAGTTGGTTATTCTTAAGGATGATCCTTACTCACCTAATCTTTCCACTCATCTTTATCAGATGGATAATGTGTTGCATTACATCTGTATTGTTTGGAATCTTAATCAACGGATCAGTCTCCCATTATTTTCAAGCGGAGTGAGGAATCAGGCAGGGGTGCCCTCTCTCTCCACTGATTTTTCTTATTGTGATGGAAGGCTTAAGTAGGGTGATTGCGTCAGAAAAAGAGCTCGGAGACTCAAGGGTCTCAAGATCACAGAATAAAGCACTCTATCACATCTGCTCTTTGTGGACGACATTCTCATCTTCTTAGATGGAGGCATATAGGACAACAACACATTCTCTAAAGTACTGAATATTTTTAGTGCTACAACCGGGATGGATATTAATGAGACCAAATCCACTATATCTTTCTCAGTTTGTACTCAACAGGAGACTTATCATGAACTCCAACATTTCCCCTTCCAGAACCTGATTATGGAGGATGGATTGAAGTACTTGGGGTTCCAGATAAAAGAATATGGATACAAAATTGCAGATTAGACATGGTTGATTGCCAAGGTGGAAAGAAGATTAAATATTTGGAGCCATCGTCTACTATCCAGAGCTGATAGACTAGTGCTCATTAAATCGGTTCTGGAAGCAACACTGGTCTTCTGGATGTCTCTAGCATGGATCCCCCAAGGCATTATACAAAGGATCCAGCGTATTTGTTGTCACTTCTTATGGAAGGGTCACAATGATGGAAAACCCTATGCGTGGGTCAAATGGAGTAGAATTGCAACTCCCAAAAAATGGGGCGGTTGGGGCCTCAAAAACCTCTCCTCCTTTGCATAAGCACTAGCAGCAAAATTAGGATGGGTGCTTCTGAAGCATAAAATCCTTTGGTCAGAGGTGGTTACCTATAAATACATTTGTTCGTGCTCAGTCATGGACAAGTTGAATATCAATGATTTGTAGGGCTGTTATAAATACCCTTCCTATTATAAGAAGGGGTCTTACTTTGTGGATCGACAATGGTATGTCTGTTCACATTGGGACTGATCCATGGATTGGTTGCAACAACTCATACCATCTCCCTCATGGCTTGATTGCTTTCCTAAATCATAATGGAGTGGCAAACATCGCACAGATCGGGGACCTACACAACACCACTATATATCAGTAAGTGTGGTTATCAGGGGAGGCCTTGCATATACTAGTTCAATGGCACATGGAGTGGAGGTGTTTTTTTGTGGCGTTAATTAAATCCCATGTGAGATTAAGGGACGAGGATGATGAACTGATTTGGGGGTTTGCACAGAAGGGAAACTATACTCCAAATGATGGATATCCTATTATCCATGCTAGCCATAAGCTTGATTCATTGGATAGCTGTTGGAGCAGCATATGGAAGCTAAAAGGCCTGCCACGTACTTGTCTATTGATGTGGAACATCATTATGGACAAAACCTCGACCAAAACAAACCTCAGAAAATTAGCTTACCAAAGACCTACATGGTGTGTATTATGTCGTGAGGAGGAGGAATCAAACCACCATATCTTTCTCTCCTATCCTACAACACAAAGGGCCTAGATAAAGGTGTTACATACTCTAAATATAACACTTACATGGGTTGGTGATGATATACTAAAAGCCTAGAACCGGTAGTGGGATGAAGCACTAGCCCCAAGATCGTGAAACCTTCCACTAATGGTATGCTGGCATATATGGATGAGCTGAAACGACAATATATTATGTGGGAAGTTGATAGTATAGCCTTTGATTATTCCCAAGTTTTGTAACAACTACATGGAAATTCTGGTTGATGAACAGGTTGTCAAGATTCATAACATTACCTCGGAAGTCATAGACAAAGAGCACCCTTAGGCCTATTTCAACATATCAGCACAGAAACAGGGTTGTGGCAGTGTCATTATTCTCCATATATCTGAGTCACATTATTATCACATCTGTTTGGGGTTGGGAGATGGCACAAATAAATTTGTGGAGCTCCTTACACTCTGCCATCTTTTATATTTTTCTTTGAACAAAAACTGCAGACACTTACAAGTTTATGGGGACTCCAAGATTGTTATTAACTAGTTCAACTGCATTTCTACTTGTGATGCATATACACTCATAACCATATTGGATGATGTTTTGTTTTTAAAAACACATTTTGATCATGTTTCATGTGCTCATATCTATAGGGAGCGCAATGTTCCCGTGGATAGGCTCTCAAAAGCGGCAACAAATCAGCCTAGAGGGGAATGGCTAATCAGGGAGCACACATTTGAACAGATCTACTAGTATTATCACAGACCATATATGGATCAGGAACTGCAGAGGGCTGACAGGCCCTAATTTATTTATTTTCTGTTATTAATTTTTGTCTATAAACAGTAATCACCATGGGTGAAATTTTGAATATGTAAATAATATTGTATATGTTAAGATACTATCAGCACACCCTACACTGGGTTCTTTTTATAGGTTTTTACAGTACAATTGTTCTCAGATGACCACGGTCATTTTTCTGCATATTCCTATGGCATTTACAACATGTAATTTTCCTGATAATGAAAATTACGATACTTTTCCCCAGGAAAAAAAGACTTCAAATTCATATTCTTGAAAAACAAAACAACCATCTACATATCCCCACAACACTAGCTTGTTGACTAAGTATGTCTGCACAAAATGGTTTGTGGACATTTTGAAGTGTGACGTAAGCAAGATAATGTCTAAACTTATGTAATGCATATACCATCCCCAATTCTTCTCCCTCTATAGTGGTGTAATTTTGTTTGTTGTTTATATTTTCCTACTCGGAAATTAACAGGGTGATACATATCCCCTTCTCCTAGTTGAGCTAAAAATACACCCAAAGTTACGAAAAACGTATCCACATGAACATGGAACATTTTTTCCTAGTTTAAAAAGACTAAAATCGATGCAGTAACCAACTTTTCCTTCAAAGTGTTCAAAATTGAGATTCTTCATTCCACTGTAACTTAATTTCTTTCTTCAACATCTTTTCCAAGGGTGATGTGATCTTCACATATCCCCTTATGAACTCCCTATAGTGACTTATATGGCCCAAAGTTGCGTGCAATTTCTGTATTAACGTTGGTGGAGATAAGTCTACTATAACAACAATTTCCACAGGGTTGAATAGTAGACCTTGCTTTCATACTACTTGGCCCAAAAAAATACCAATTGGTGAACATAAAATGCATTCCTTCAAGTTTTATGAGATTTGCAACTGTCTACATTTGTCTAGCATCAAGCACAAAAACACGAAAATGATTTTTTAAGAGACTAAATAATGTCCAATTATCCAAGTATACCTCTAGAAAGTTATGAATTAAATCCTTGAAAGTTTCCACCACCACTCTAGAAAATACTACAAGTGCATTTTTCAGACCAACATTTCCAACATTTGGTGTGAACCTAATCTGTGACAAATGTTTGCATTTATGCCAATTCTCCATTTTGTATTTATGTGTAGCCCACCATCACGTAGGTGTTGCTTTTATGAATACATCTAGGGCTCATTGAGGGTAGACCCAGGTTCAAAATGAATTAGAGAACAAAACCCTCAGACACTAGCCCTTTCAGTAACACTATGAGCAGGTGAAGTCTCACCTAAGGCATCTTATGAGGGACTACAAGAACCTGGACAATTTTGTAGTGATGAAGAAGACATAAATCCTATGTTATCACTATTATATTCAACATCTATTATTCATAAAAAGAAATTGAGGTATACCCTGATTCTGCATAGTAAATCAACCATAACCAAACATTTTAACAGAACCATAATAGATAAAGTACATAGTGTGCAAACACATAAAATAAACCAAAATGATTCTTTTATTATCTCTTTAAAGTCTTCATTACAATCCAGCTGTCACAACTCACCAACCTAATAAATCAACATTACAATGCAAGATCATGTCTCAAAACAATACACTCTCAAGTGCTCAATCAAGTACTACTTTCCTTAAATACTAATCAGACTATTTATAGTTTTACATTTATGCACAAGCCAAAGCAAAACCCCATTTTCCTATGGGCAATAAATATTACCATGGGAAAAACTCTACAAACTACTCTTAATGGTTTTACTTATTTTTCACCTACCCATGGGCTGACACTTGGTTGGCCTTTCTACGTGGTGCTTCGAAAGTTGTACTCAAAACAACTGCTCCAATAGGCCCCCAACACTTACCTATGGCTCATCCTCGAGCCCCTTAGTCTTTTTGTCAGACTACTATGGGCACTGTTTCCTTGAAGTATTTGTCTAGTGTGAGCTCTACAAATTTCTTTGTGTCTATAATGTCGTGGTAAAAAAACTTTAAATTTTCTATTACGCCAATATTTCCCCTTTATGATCATTGTTGTTTGAATTAATGGAATCTCCATCTGATATTTCAAATGCTTCTTGAGATGGATCAATCACGTGGTGGTTTTCCTTCGCAACACATATGCTCTCATAAACTACCTTATTGTCAGCCTAGAAAATGTTGTTGTTGGTGTTGGTTCTGCTATTGTTGACTACGGAGGGGGCAGGGGCACCCTTGGTGTCTTAGTCCTTACTTTCCTTATGGATGTAGAGGTTCCTCCTCTGGTAGTTGACATTGTGGTTACGTTAACATGTTTTAGCTCTATAGCTTTAGCTCTCTCTCCTCTCTTCAAATACCTTAGGAAAATGAGCTTCTTCAATTATGTTTGAACCATTTATATTCCCATACTCTACCAAGTAATTCTCTAGTCATCGTAACTCCAAATTTATGAGACACGATCTGACATCCCTTCACATTTACTCCTCCAAGTGGATTTTACTTCGGTGCGCAAACTAAGGCACGTGAATGTCTTGTTAGTGGCCGCTTCTACTAGACCTGCCAATATGAAAGGATTTTGTCATTATAGTGTATATGATATGTTATTAATGGAGTGTAGTTTTGATCCTTACGTCATCTTGTTGTCCATCTTATGTAGCTGATATTAGCATTTTCATGAAATTTTTCCCTATCTTCCCCTTCAGACTTACTCCATATTGTACATGCTCAATAGTTGTCGACCACTTCGACAAACCAATGGTATTTTGTCTCATGTGCATCGTCCACCAACATACAGTAGTTACTTTCAATCTAATATGTTCAAGTATCTATGACTCAAATTCTCTTACAAAGGAGCATGCATTTATCATTCCATCAAAATTTGGGAGATCACAAACCTCTACTCCAATCCAGTGTACATAGTGGGTAATGTGAGTGCATCTTCTAATGGATATCTCATGTAATCCCTAATGCCAATTCTCAAGTACTTCATCTGAATCTGATGCACATGAATTAATACTTCACCAATGTAACACCCCTTGTCAGGTCTACCTAACTAACCATGAAAATCGATATAAACATGAGACGAGTGAGGTTACTATAAGGGATTCAATCTACTTGGTGACCTTAAGGAAATGGAATTGACTGAACATCACACATAGTCATCCAACATCATCAACAGAACTCTCAGGAGACAATTTAGCCACTTAGACAGCCTATCCATGTGTCCCACTATTGTTCTGGATCTCTTAGGCCATAGTCGCTCTCGTGCTATGGGCAAGGGAGCGACCAACAACCTAAAGTTTCTCTCACAGGCCTCCTTGCCAGCGATTGAGGACCAAAATCTCCAGTTATTTGCCAGAAACCCTTGGATTTAAGCCACTTTTCTATAACAAAATCTCGGCCTCTGCTTAGAACTTGCTACAACCTTCAGAATTCATTAAAGACATGATAACAATGTTGATCAATCAAAATCAACCGCATGACTAGGCCTGAGCATCCCCAACCAGGACTGACATTCTGTCAAACACTTGGCATCAATGCAACCTATAGGTTTAGGATACAAGACAGAGCATAAATGACTAAAAAAACTTACGAACCATAACCAGAAGGATCACCTCCTTCTCTATTGAACTACTAAATCATCAATTAGGTCTTGCATCCATCCATTTAATAACTACAAGTAAATACATGAAATAACCATGACATGAACTAGTCATTTCACCATGCTTATAACTAGCATAAAACCATGTAAATATCAGAGATAATACAACCATTAAATCCACATATAAATTAGTGCAAAAGTAAGAGGACCTAGATTTTATTAATCATAGGAAAATCTGACCAGTTTCGAGACTTCCACGTACCACCTAACCATAGACATGGATGAACCAAATATCTCTTTAATCCAATCACCCCCGTGCCATATTCAAAGCATGAATGTGGGATCGCATAGAACAACCAATGGAATCTAGAGGTTAAACCACCTCCACCCTCATCAAACTATGATCACACCAAAACGGTGCTTCAATCACAACTGAATAGAACTTGGAATACCAACCGAAATCCATCACTATCCTTGAGGTATTTTTTGTCTCCTTGTCTCTCAAGATTTACTGCAATCCAAACCCGAAGCACTAGGCCCTAAACTAAGACATCTCCCTCAGTCTTTACCATGCATCCCGCCAAAACCAGTCGAGGGATTCCTAGGCCTTTGGGAATGGAAATTGATACCACCTCCGCCCATGATTCTGAAATCCATCAGGTAAACCAAAGCTCAAAAACAGAAATAAACATCCCAACACCATGGAATTCAAAAAAAGTCAAGGCTAGGATGAAAACCACTATCATAACCCGGCAAAACCATGCCATCGACAACAAGATAACCATACACCAACATGCAAAGCCATGCATGTCCAAACTAGCTAGGAGATCACACATGAAAAAGGTTACCTGAAAGTATTCATGTTGAAGCTGCTTGATCCTGCTTTCCTTTCCTTGATCCTTGCTTACCTTCCTTTCCCTTTGCTTTCTTTTCCTTCCTTGATCCAAAATTAGAGTGCTCCAAGAAAACTCTAAGTGACCAAGAGAGTGAGAGAGAGAGAGAGAGAATAATGAGAGAGGTCCAAACTTCAACTTGACAAAAGCCATGAACCTATCCTCAGAAGAAATTTTATGCATTAGGCTTCTAATTTCTTCATTTTCCATTATTTTCCTTCAATTTCCTCCTCACATGCAACTTGTGACCTTTCATCTTACTTTTCTCCTAATTTACTTTATTTTCGTAAATAAATGTGCCAAAAAATCATTTTTTCCTTTTAATGCCTTTACCTTAGCCTTTGCCAATTTTCCTCACCCAAAACACATCCAGTGATGCCCACAATGATATCTTTGCCCAACATTCATCTAGGAATAAGTGTTCGTTAACCGTGGTCTTATTTTTCCTTTATTAATTTTTATTGCATGAATTCTTTACCAGGGCTGTTACAAAATCGCCCCCCCTTGGGGAACATCGTCCTCAGTGTTAAACCACACCACAACCTCAGCAAAACCCCTGAAAAGCAAACATATTGCCTATGGTTTATACTTAGCCAGTTGCAGTATTTAAAATGAAAGACCTGCTCAAAAGAAAAACATTATGACAACGTGACAAGATAACAACCATAAGAATATGACACACATACCGCTTATTGTAGCTTTATAACTTAGCTCGTGGCGGTACTTACATCCATATACATATACATAGATATACCAAAACATCAGCAATATATATGCCAAACATACACCAACATCAAACCAAAACTTCTTTGCCTCAACCGGTAAACAATGAAGGATACAGGGCCTGCACCTTATCTGCCAACTATGTAGCTTCTTCAGGCCCATAGTGCTTCCACTGCACTTTAACTTGCTCTATGGCTTTGTTCTTGAGCATGAGATGTTTCTACTGCAATATGCACTGAGGCTCCAACTAGAACTCTCCTTCTTGCTCCACCTGCAATACAGACCAATCAATAACATGATCAACATCCTTTATATACTTCTTAAGCAATGAAATGTGGAAAACATCAAGGACTTTCACTGTTGGAGGTTGTGCAAGTCGATATTCCACTAGTCCAATCCTTTCAAGGATCTTAAAAGGCCTACAATACCATGGTGCCAACTTGGTACAAGAACTAATCCTTAAAGAGATTTTCTTGGGCTTTATGCACAAATACACATGATCCCCAACCTGAAACTCCTTGAACACCTTATCATGATCCACATAACTCTTATGTCTCTCTTGTCTTGCCTTTAGCTTCTTCTCTATAACCTGCATTTCCTGCTCCATGTCTGCCAACATGTCTGGTCCAATAAGTACCCTATTCACTGGATCACTCTAGCTGATGGGAGTATTACAACTCCTTCCATACAATGCCTCAAAAGGACTCATCCTCAATGACTCCTGATGACCATTATTACATGTGAACTCAACCAATGGAAGATACTTCTCCCATTTCCTTTGTTGGTGCATCAAATACATCCTCAGCATATCCTCTAAGATCAGGTTGACCCTCTCTGTCTGTCCATCTGTTTGTGGTTGATAAGTTGTACCGAAGGCCAACTCTGTACCTAAGCCTGGAAATAGCTCCTTCCAAAACTTGGAAGTGAACTTTGCATCCCTATCCGACACAATCTTCTTTGGAACACCATGCAGTCTCATTATCTCTCTGATGAATGCTTGTGCTACCTCACTGGTTGAATATGCAGTCTTCACTGGAATGAAGTGATCTACCTTGCTCAAACTATCAACCACGACCATAATAGAATCATGTTGACTCACTTTCCTTGGAAGGCCTGTAATGAAATCCATGGAAATGACCTCCCATTTCTATTCCAGAATCAGAATAGGTTGTAGTAAACCACTTGGATGCTTGCATTCCGCCTTTACCTGCTGACAATCTAAACATCTAGCCATAAATTCTACCACTTCCTTCTTCAGATTCGACCAATAGTAAAACTTCTTCACCACTGTCAACGTCTTCTGATATCCTAGATGACTTGAGCATAGCTTGACGTGATACTCCCTCAAGATAAGCTTCTAGAGCTCACTGCAATTCGACACATAGATCATGTCCTTGAATCTCACCAAACCATTTGTCGTGAGATGATTGTTTGCATCCTGATCACTTGTACATGTACCCTATTGTAATGTGTGCATGATCTCCATGTATTTTTCATCCCGCTGTCCTTCCTACAAGATCCTATCATGTAACTATGTCCCATAAGAGCTCATAGTTGCAATATGATTTACCTGTACCTTCCTACTAGGAGCATCTGCAGCCCAATGTATCTGATCTCAAATTCGAACTCACTAAAGGTAGACAACCATCTAGCTTTCTTAGCATTTAAATTCGATGATCAAATAAATATCTCAACCCACTGTAATCGATCATCAATGTAAACCTCTTGGCAAAAAGATAATGCCTCCACATCTTCAATGCATATATAATCAATGCTAGCTCAAGATCGTGCATTAGGTAGTTCTGCTCATGCTCATTGAGTTTCCATGACTCATAGTGTTATCACTCAGGTTGTCCCTAGTGCTCCTAAATAGGGATACGGCCGAGGTAACCACAAACCAATCTTTGGATTACAGGTTCTAGCCTACCTGTAATCGGAGAGGGCTCTCTCCTTCTGATTCAACCTTAGTTGATGATTTTAGGCTATCTTTCTGACTTCAAGGGAGTGTTGGTTGTGATTGGATGGGAGGTAGGATTCTCGAGCAAAGAGGCAAGGTAAGGAGTAATAAGTTTCGAACCATTGGGCATGGAGTCACAGATTGAGGCTTGCGAGCGTTTTCTTGGTCACAAGGGGATACGGAGCAGGATAGCCACACATGATACAATTATCGGTCTGCTAAAAGTACGGAATGGACATCAGGGATGAAAGGCAAAGGAGAATCATTTCATCATGCTGAAAAAGAGGAGAAATGGATGAATGGGATCCAGGAGCAATTAAGAATTCCTAAACATGCACTCATATGTGAAATAAACAGCGTAAACAAGACCATTTAAGAATACATGCTCATAACTATTTCTGAAGAAAACATTGAGAAATGCAGAAATTGAACTTAAGGTGTAATGAAACAAATCTTAAGCTATTCTTTTTTCCTGCAATTTAGAAGGCGGTACGGTGGCAAAAAACATAAAATTAAACAGAGGATAGGAACACTTATTGGATCATGTAGAAGCACAGGAACTCTGTGATCATTCCTTGGCCAAGAGAAAACATCAAGTAGTTTCGCAATCCATGCTTTCAGCAATCTTTGATTATGGAAATTATGAGAGTTACAGTGCGAGTCTCTGCTCGAAGAAATGCTGGAAAGAAGACTGACCAACAACTACTACCAACCAACCAACCCTTCACAACATTGCTCAGGGTGGTATTTATAAGAAAAATATCGGAAAGACATCATTACAAGTGACCTCGACAGGTCTGCTTAGAGAACTCTTCAAAAATCTAAGTGTTGCTGGAATTAAATGCAAGTAAATCTTTTTTGGCTGTGGTGGGGGTAGCTGGATCGGAACAGGTGACGAGGTGGCCCTTGGGGGCCAGATGCGGTGCTGCTGGAATGATTGTGCTTCGGGAACTGCAGTTCGGCTCTGGTGTGAATTAAATGTGGAATAATTATGATTTGAGAGCTTCAAGTAGTTTCGCCCTCTTTCTATGAATCTGCTGGAAGATATTAAATTTTCTCCTGCTTTGGGTCGATCCTCAAGATATTCGCTGATACTCTTTTCCACTACATTAATGGTTTCCGCCGTCGACTGATACTTTTTGACACGCTTGATGCCTGATGATTTGATCTGATACACTTTAAACTCTGTGATTGATCTGTTGTTGTCTTTAAACCGGATACTTTTGGCACGATCGGGCGTTTTTCGGGCTTTTTCGACGCGCAATGAGCTAAGAAATCAGAAGATTCCCCGAAGATTCCTCGAAATGGCCTATTTGCCATAGTGATGTGCGATTAGCACTTCGCGCTAATCGCGCATCGAAAACTGCCTCTGTTTCTTGTTCTGGAGCTCTGAAGTGCGATTTTTCTTCCTGCGCGAAGTTTCGGCTTTTTGGCTGCTGACGTCAACATGACATCGGCTGTACGACGGATGACATCAGCTGTGGTGGGTCCCTGCTATAGAGCGACGTCGTGAGGTGCTGATACTGGAGGTAATGCGATGGAGAAACTTTGATGCGATCGCAATATCACATCGGCAGGGAACAGAGGGTGCTTGAGTTGGACACTCAGCGCTTGCGATCGTCGACCGCCGATATCGCAATATCGTGTCGGGCACGGATGGATGGGTGATGACTTGCATGGAGATGAAAGTGTGATGTTGCGATGCGATCTGGCTTTAAGGTTCTATAGAGTGTAAGTTTTTTGGGAGGAAAAGAGCGAGTAAGTGGGTGTGAAGGGCATTTGAGGTTTTAGAAGGGGTCCGATTACTTCAGAGGGATTTCATACTTTGGAAGGAGTTCATTGTATCTAGGAGGTGGTTTTGGAGGTCAAGGGCTCTTGCTGAGTTTCAGATAAACTAAGCAATTCCCAGGAGTACGTATGGTTATTTTTCAACCAGGGGGAGGGATATTACGTAGGGAGATTCTACTTAATATTAATAAGGGGATGGGGAGAATAGGGAGCTAAATAATAATGTTAGTGGTTAATATGGAGGTGGTAAGAAAGCTCTAAGTTCAGGAGAGCTTAGGCTGTTACAAGGGGGTAGGACCATACTTAAGAGAAAATATGGAACAACTTTGAGTAAAGCAGATCTTTACTCAAGCGAGTGTTATGAAGATGATGGAACTTAAGAGGTGTCAAGCAGATCTTGAACTCTTTTGGGGAAGTTAGTTAATGATTAGGGAGAACAGAGAAGGGGAGTCAGTTATACCTCTTTGGAGCTTCTTGCATACAAATTCTTGTTGATTGTGTCCTGAATGATATGACACCTGAAAACCTGGAACTTGTCAGCAATTTAGGATTCAACAACCTCTGAACTACCTACCCAGCCTACTTACCTAGCATTTTTTGTTCTTTTGTTTGGGGGTGCACTTAGACTTGCAAACCCTTCATTCACTTTTCTTTTGATGCTTTTCTATATACATTCTACCCTTATTTCTTCCAGAGCCCAGATTAAGCTATTGGGCTCCTCTGCTTCTCTACATATCTAGGAATCTGCCAAGATTAAACTGTTTGGACAGATTTACAATCTCTATATTCTAAAACAGGAAATTTAAAACTAGGGAGACCAAGATTAGACTGTTTGGACCTCCCTTTAACTAAAAAAAGGCGATACCAGGATAACTTTACAAAATTTGAAGGCAACTGAATGAACTTGAAGTAGCCTTCTTCACTTGGAGACTGTTAAGCAAATATGGAGCATTGCAGCAAGCAAAGTAGGACATATTTGGCCTGTGAAATTCCAATCATGAAAAATGAATAACCTGTTGCAGGAGGAAGCTAACAGTAGAAAAAAAAGTTATAGTGAATCTACCACAATGACCTATTTTGAGCAATGAAACCCTAGAATCCGAAGCTCTGATACCAAATGTTATGAAACCAACTCACAAAAAGATAGAAAATATAGATCAACTCCTTAGACATAAGACTCTTCGAGGGGGCAACCTCTTTTACATTACACAAATGAACAGTTCTTAGATGCTTCAAATGAAAAAACCTCCTTTATATATATAGGAGTCTAAGGGGTCACAATATAACCAAAGTTGACCTAACAATAATAATATAAAGGCACAAAAATAACAATAGTGGGATTCTATGGGGCACAATAATAACAATATGGGGACAATAGGGGCACAATAATAACAATAAGGGTTACAACAACAATAGTAATGGCGGAATCACTAGTATTATAGGGCCCTAATAATAAAATTTTGATTATTCATGGTTTGATTATGGCTTGGTGTGAACGCATAGCTTTTATGACTTATGCTCAATATCCTTGTGATGTTATAGAATATTTGAAAATTAAAATATGGAGGCATGATGAAATGTATGATTTCATATGATAATACTAATGATTTTTCAAGTGTGACATGAAGAACTATGGGTGCATAATAAGTTATGACCAAGTAAAGATATGTGGACCTATCATGGGGTTTAGGCATGTATAGTTGACATGTATATGGAATTTATTGTGGTTTATTTATGACTAGTAAACTATGCTATTTGATATGTTTGTCTCTAAATGGGTGCAAAGAGAGGGTAAATTTTTTCAATAACTTTACACATATGCAAAGGGTTGCATGAAAATTTATGACATGTTCAGTACTATTAGAGGAAATTGTAGATTGCCTATTCCTACCTACTAGCCTCCATACCATGTAATATGTTTAAAAACACATGTTGTATGTTTTCTTCCTAAAGGTGACACATTTGAATGTTGAGAGTTATTTTGGTAAAAATCACACATGAGACTTTTAATCGACTTTTTTTGAACCATCAAGTGTGGTTCATATTTCAGGGCAAGATGAAGAACCAGATATTGGCATGAAATTAAATAGACAAAAATAAATGTTTACTATGTATAGTAAAATTCCATAATATTTACTTTGAGAAATTAATCCCTTAAAATATACACTTTATTTTAGCATGAAAAATCAAATGAAATTACATAACTTATTTGAGTATTCATATATACTTGGCATAGTTTTGTAAAAGGGGAAATATAACATAGCTTTATAATTGAAATATAGAGTTGTCAACATTTTAGTAAAAGTGAAATGGGACATACTTTTATAATCGAAAATAAAGGTTTCATATATAAAAGAGAGTTAAAATGAAAGAAAGTGGTTTTATTTAAATAGCAAATAACAATTCCATGTCTAGCTATTTAATCAAGAAAAATAAAGGGGATATGGGATAATCTATGAGTAAAAATAAGAGAACAAGTTCATAAGAGGTGAGTCATCTTGATTTTGCAGTTTGAATAGAAGAATTATTTGTTTATGGAATGACACATGGATGCATGTACAATAAGCAATTAATAGTTGCATGAGATGGAAAAATGGCATGAGTTCTAAATGATATATCAAAAAGGGGGATCAAGTTTGAGTGTGAGACGTTTTGCACCCTAATGTTGGAAGGATTTCGTTATGTTCAATTTTTTTTAATGATATGATGGTTTTTGTTTGGTCTGGAAGGCATGCTACTACCATGAAGGTGGGTAACTTTAGCACTCTAGAGGAGCCAGAGATTCTACACTCTACATTTTGTACTCTTTTTGAAAAACCATTATTATTTGAGTATCCCTAAAAAGAGGATAAAAAATAATTGCTTCGAGACTAAAGCTGGTTCTATCCCATAATACATCAATAGAGAATTTTGCATTTCTAAAAGGCGGGGACATACATGAGGCTATATCGGTATCATAGGAAGGTCTTCAAAGTAAAAATACTGAGAAATAAAAAGCTATGATGCTTAATATAGACTTGTCAAAGGCATATGACAAGGTCAACTAGATCTACCTTAGAATGCTCATGACTCAATTGGGATTTGAGGTAAGATTCATTAATTGGCTCATTTGTTGTATTACCATTGTATCATTTGAAGTGCTCATAAATGGGTCTTCCTTTGCTTTCCTTCATGTTGAACATGAATATGGATAATTTTAGGGGCTAGTATTTGTAACTAGGATAATTTTCCATATTATTTCCAAAAAAAAGATTCGCTAAATTCCTTTTTTTCTAAAAATTATTATCCCAAATTTTATAGTATTAAATTAATTTAACTTACATATCGCCAAAACATTATATAGATACTATATACAATTAAGTAGAAATTTAAATATTATTACAAATATTTCACCAAGCATTTTGCATGTTGCATATTAGGGACTACTGTGATTTGCCAAGGTTTCTAAACTTTAAGATAAATTTCCATCCTTAAATTTTTCCATAAACAGGAAATTCATCAAAGTTGTTCATTCTCACCTTTATTGTTCCTTTTTGTGGTTGAAGGATTGAGCAAGTTGTTATCTAAATAAAAAATGAGAGACAACCTAAAGGGTGATTTTGTGGCTAGTAATCTGGCAATAACATATCTATTGTTTGTAGACAATATCCTTCTATTATGTGATAGGTCTAGAGGAGATTTGATATCAATTAAATTAGATCTATCTCTAATTTTCAAGGCAACAAGTGTTGGGTTGTGTTATATTCTTTCCACATAGTTAACAGGGGGTATGAGGGGTACCCGTAACCCCACTTTATGGGGTCCGGGGCAGCGCCCCGGAAAATTTTGGTTTTGGACCCTATGTTAGGTTGGGCGGACCCACCTATGGTTTTGTGCATGATTTTCGCACATGTTTTTTGGACGCGATGGTTTTCGGTCCATGGTATTGGATCGATGGTTTTTTGGTCCATGGTATTGGACGTGATGGGTTTTCAGTCCATGGTATTGGATGCTTCGGCATGTATAAATATGTATTGTAACATTGAAAGGAACATAATGAAAAATCAAGCTGGTAGTCTCGGTTTTGAGATCCAGTGGGAAATCTCTGTGTATATGTGTTTTATGCTCTCGCATTTTTATTTTTCCTGTGATTTAGAATTCGTATGCAGGTAATTTCTGTACGGGGTTAAAACCTACACCAAAGAGGATGACTCCTTCCTTTTTACTATTTGTCTTGTTAGGGTTTGTCTCATCCCGAGGGTTTTCGGCACTATTCCTAGGATGAGGACCTTATCATTTGTTATTACCTCTTCTCCTTTTGGATTTTTACCATTAATCCCCCCATTCTCCCTTATTTTCTTGGGAAGCTAGAGCTTTAGTGCAATTCCTTTAGAAGTGGTTGTATTCATCACAAATACAACACTTAAAAGGTAATTGATTGTAGTCTACTTCCTGGATGTGCGTCTAGTCGTGCATGCATATATAATTTGTTGCTAGAATCCCTTTTTCCAAATCCACTTCTACACAAATTTAGGCATGGGAAAACAACCCTTCTTGGGGCTTGACACAATTAATATATTTTCCAAGAGAATTATCAATGAGTCTAAAGGTTGCATCATTCTAGCAATGGAGAGGAAGGTAGGGCAACTTTACCCAAACTGGCACTACCTTGGGAATATCATAGTATGGGTTAAAGTTAGGGTTTCATTTATCCAAGTACAACCCTTGGGGCCCCATGAAGTAAGGGCCACTTCTAAAAATTAAGTCTTTGTCTTCCTTGAGCTCGAAATAGAAGGTGAAAAAACCCTTCTCAACAAAGGAATGGTTCTCGTGTGTTTGAATTTTTGTGGTGCATATTGTTATTTTCTTTGTTTATCAATGTATTTCCTAAGTAGGAACATTACAAAAAAAATTTCACCTATAGCTAAATTGAATACCATTAAATTAATATTTGTAGGTTTTTAACCCGGTATAGAAATTACCTGTATAAGAATTCTAAAAAACAGAAAATAAACAATGGGGAGAGCATAAAACATAAAACATATATACACAGAGATTTCCATTGGATCCCAAAACCAGGACTACTAGATTTATTTTTCATTATGTTCCTTTCAATGTTACAATACATATATTTACATGCTGAAGCATCCATAAACCCCAATCCATTAACCCTCGATTAGAACATAACCATAGTTCCCTTAACCGAATCTACAAAATACCATGGACTGAAAACCATCGTGCCCAGAACCATGTGCGAAATCCATGCACAAAACCATAGGTAGGTCCGCCCACCTAATATAGGGTCCATTTTTTTTCTTGGGGCACTGCCCCAGACCCTGTGAAGGAGGGCTACCCCCCCGGCATATCCCCTTAGAGGGGGGCTAGTCATGGAAAGAATATAACACAACCCAAAATTCTCCCACTTGTTGTTTTCTTTCGACAGAGGTCCACAAGAGAGCTTAGTCATTGATTTAGCCCTGCAATGCCCATTGTTTCTCTACACCAAGGGAACTTCTCAGTGCTCACAGACTTTGGCAATGCATATGCAGTATTCTTCAAATTGTCCACCTTTACGAGCAACACCTTTTTGTCCTCTACCATATCCCTCACAAAGTGATATTGAACATCAATGTGCTTTGTCTTTGAATGATAAGCAGGGTTCTTTGCTAAGAAAATTACACTTTGGTTGTCACAAGTCTATCCTTATAGCTCACTGTACTAACCCAATACTTGAACAGGATCTCTACAAACAAATTGCTTCCTTGCTTGCATGAGTGGTTGCCATGTATTCTGCCTCTGTAGTTGAAAGTGCCATTACATATTGTCTCTTACTCATCGAACTGACTGCACCTCCAAATAGGTTAAACACATACCCACTTGCCCAGTCTACATCAACAAAGCCACGGATGTCCAAAACCATGTCCAATCCTGGTCTTGCTTGGTAGCACAAACCATAATAACTAGTGCCACACAAATACCTGAAAACCCGCTTCACTAATGTCCCAATGCTCCTTCCCTGGTTTTAACATAAACTTGCTCAATACTCCCATTGCATGTGCAATGTTTGGTCTAGTACAAACCATTGCATACATCAAGCTACCGACTGCACTTGCATATGGAATACGGGACATGTCCTCTTCCTCTTCTTGTGTCTTGGAACACTATTCAACAGATAATTTTACTCCTAAAGGAATAGGAACCTTCACCAGTTTACTATCCTGCATATTAAACCTCTGCAATATTGTCTGAACATACTTTCTCTGGTTTAACCAGAGCTTCCTCTTTGCCTGATCTCATTAAATTCCACTGCTCACCTTCTTCTTTCACCACAAGAATCGATTCCACAGATCTCCCACTAAATAGGGTCTACCACAGGCCCGAGCACAACCCCTCAACAACAAAGGCGTCCCCTTGAAGCCAAAACATCTCTGATACCAAATGTAGGTTTTAACCCCATACATAAATTACCTGCGTACGAATTCTAAAAAATAGAAAATAAACAACGACGAGAGCATAAAACATAAAATAGATATACACAGAGATTTCCCCTGGATCCCAAAACTGGACTACCAATTGATTTTTCATTATGTTCCTTTTCAATTATACATACATATATATACATGTCGAAGCATCCATAAACCCCAATCCATTAACCCTGGATTAGAACATAACTGTAGTTCCCTTGACCAGATCTACAAAATACCATGGACCGAAAACCATCATGCCCAAAACCATGTGCAAAATCCATGCACAAAACCACAAGTAGGTCCGCCCACCTAATATAGGGTCCAATTTGTTTTTTCTCGGGGCACTGCCCTAGACCCCGTGCAGGGGAGCTAGTCATGGAAAGAATATAGCACAACCCAACAATATTTGCATTAGTTACTAAGTATAATTGGAAACTACACCAATTGGATGTTAAACGAGCTTTTCTAAATGAGAATTAAAGGAAAAGGTTTTTTTTGTTCAACTATGTAACAACCCTCGTTAAAAATCCATGTAATAAAGTTAATAAAGGAAAAATAATAACCATGGTCATATGAGACATATTCCAAGTTGAATGTTTGGCAAAACCATAGTGATGAGGATCACTTCTGATTAATTAATGGCTATGGAAATTCGCAAAGGCTTTGGAAAGGCAAAGTGGCATTAATTGACATTTTATTTATGAAAATAAAGGAAATTAGGAGAAAAGGAAGGTGAAAGGTCACAAGTTGCATGTGAGGAGGAAAATGAAGGAAAATAATGGAAAATTGAAGAAAATAGAGCCCTCATTAATAAAAAGGCTTCTGAGGATCGGTTGACAGACTTTTGTCAGTTTTAGCTTGAATCTCTCTATTCTACTCTCTCTCATACTCTTGGACACTTTGAGTTTTCTTGGAGCACTCTTGGAGGAGTGTGGCATACTTGGGATTTTGGAGCAAGAAGGCAAAGGAAGAGCAGGAAAGTGCAAGAGGACATCAGGATCAACAAATACAACGAGTTTTGCTTGTAGGTACCGAGTTGCATGTATGATCTCCTTGCTATTTTTGGCATGCATGGTATATGCTTGTGGTTTGTTGGTTATGGTTTTTCATTGGCATGGAGGAATGGATGGATTGACTGTGAATTTTCCTAACGTTGCCATTTCCTAGATAGCAATCGTGTTGTGGGTGTCTTTCCTTTTGTTTTGTTTTTTGTTGGTTCTCATGTTCCTTATGGTTGTGGGTTGAGTTACTAGTCTCGGAAGCCTTGGTTGGACAAATGTTATGGAATCCCTTGGTGGGTTGAGTTACTAGTCTTGGAAGCCCTGGTTGGAAAAACACTCTACAAGCCTGACAACAGTTGTGGGTTGAGTTACTAGTCCTGGAAACCTAGTTGGAACAAACGCTCTCGAGCCCTGGACAACTTGGGTAGAGAATCTGGTGATGGTTAGTGATGTCCAAATGTGAGGTGGAATCACTAGTTGAGGTTTGAGGTGGTTTGGCCTCTCGAAGCCCTAGTTTGGTTTTTCTTGAGTTGTTTTATGAGATTCCACGTTCATGCTTAGAATATGGCACAGGGGTGATTACCTGAAAGAAATATTTGGTTCAGCCAATCTATGGTCGGGCGGTACGTGGAAGTCTAGACTTGGTTGCATTTTGCATATGTTAATAAGAGCTTCTTTCCTCTTGTTTTTGATGGGTAAATATACTCGTTCATATGTGGTTTTTATGGTTGTTATATCCTTGTTATTTATGTTGGTTATATGTTGGTTATGAGCATATTTTATGACACTCTTGATGTATGGTTCTCATCATATTTTGATTTGCAAATAAATGAACAATGAATATATGACCTAATAGATGATAATGAAGCTATTGTAATACAACATCAATTCTTCCTTATGATTCTCAGATAAGTATGAGACCCCTATGCTCAGATATGTTGTTATGACCTATAGATTGTGTGTTTGTGACATGTTTGACGAAATGCCTGTCATTTCTAGTAGGGGTCCATTCAATTCATTGATCAAGTGTTTGCATTAGTACCTTTGTTTTGATGTTATTTATCATTTTGCAAAGTTTCATGAATTTATGGGCAGTGACCTGAGTCCTGGCCCTGAAAAAGTGGCACAAAATCCTAGGTCATTGGCTAAGAACTGCTAAAAAAATTCCATAGTCATTGGCATGCCATTGTTGTGGGAGCGACTTGAAGGCCTCAGTTGCATGCATTCCTTGTCATGGGAGCGACTGAGGGTCCAGGTTAGTGAAATGTCAGGTTGTTTCAGGGCTTGATCACCTGGAAATGTTGGTTGGATCCTAGAGGTTTTGTAGTGTGTGTGGAAGGTCAGAATGGTTTGGTTTGGTCAATTCCACTTCCTTAACTATACATGGGGAGTTGAGTCACATCATAGTAGCCTCTCGTAACATGTTTATCCCAACGAAATCGTTAACTTGGGTAAATGTGGGAGGAGGGTGTTACAAGCTAAAAGGGTCTAAAAGGTAGGGTCATAACAACTTGTTTTCAGGTTTAAAAAAGCATTATATGGACATAAATAGACACACGAGCTTGGTATATGAAAATTGACACTTTCTTCTCTCAGAAAGGTTTTATTAAAAGTAAAGGTGATTCAAATCATTATATTAAGAAGGATGAAAATGGCCATATTGCTTCAATTTCTTTATATGTTGATGACCTGATTATAACACGACTACTCATAAGTTAATTGAAGAAATCAAATACAAATTTCGCAGGAATTTGAGATGAAGGACCTTGGTTAGTTACATTATTATTTAGTCCTTGAGATACAAAAATAAGATGGTAACACATTAATCACACAAAACAAGTATACAATGGAGTTAATTAAGAGGTTTAATATATGTGAACGTCAACAAGTGTCTATTCCATTAGAACATAATGTGAAGCTCAACAATGATGATGAAACAAAAAAAGTGAATGGTGCTTTGTATTGACAATTGGTGACCAATTTGAATTATCTAACAACAACCATACAAAATATTGCATATTTAGTTAATATACTTATTCAATTCATGGTTAAGCCTCACGATAGTCACTGGAAAACAAAAAAGGGAGTCCTTTGACATTTGAAAGGGATCGTTAATTTTGGTATTGAATATACAAATGTTTTAAATGTTAAGTCGACAAGTTATTCAAATTCAAATTAGGTAAGAGATCATGGTGACAAGAAGTCAACTACAAGCTATGCATTCAAAATAGGTTCCAGGATCATGTCATGTAGCAACAAGAAGTAGCCAACTATTTCCCTATCATCCACTTATGTTGAGTACAAAGCTTTATGAAGGGTCACTTGTGAGGCAATTTGGTGTAGGCAAATTCTTGAAGATATGAGGGAAAAGCAAAAAGTACCAACAATTATCAAATGTGATAACCTTAGTCCCAACAAACTAACAAGCAACCCAATATATCATGCCAAGTCCAAGCATATTAAGGCACAACACCCTTTTGTAATATAGAATATGTAGTGAAAGGAAATTGACTTGATCTATTGCAATATAGATGATAATGTGGTAGGCATATAGCCTCTTGGAAAGGCAAATTTTGAAATTTGTAGAGACAAGTCAGGTGTTGTAGAAAATACATTTTTCAATTAAGGGGGAGTATAAGAATGAATTAAAAAATAATAGGTGTTAATTATGTGTTGATTTGTTAGAGTAGTTCCAATTCATTTTGGTAGAGTATTACTATTTTTAGCAATATCAAATCCACAAGTTTAGAAATTTCTTGAATTAGATTTCCTTAATAAATGTAAATCATTCCAAGCAATACTATTCAAATGTGTGAGTGAGAATTCTATCTCACTTCTATGTGAGTTTTGTGATCTCTTATTCTAGACTCGATATGCATGTAAGTTTTCTTGGTTGATGGGAAATTCTTGAACTACTTAGCCTTCATGGCCTCTAGCTTTCCCTCAACCTTTCACCACTATATATGAATCACAAGTATAATGGTGAGGGTGCCTAGTTGAGTAACTTAATCTTGAGCTCCCTTGTGATTGGAATTGGGCCTACTAATCCCTAATTTTAGATCCAAATTACTCTTGGTCTCACTTGATATTCTAATGAATATATATAAGTGGTTATAGTTTTATAAGTGTCTTTGATGGCCTAAGTGTGATAGGGGCTAAGGATTTAGTTATTGTCTAGGAATCATGATTATGCAATGAGACGGGGAAGAGATATAATATCATCACCAAGGAATCACAATTGTGAAGAAAAATGGGGAAAAGAAAGAATCTTATCGCTAAGGAATGATGATTGTGGAGCGAATTGTGGAAAGGATAGAGTCTCGTCGCCTAGAAATCAATATTGAAGGGCAATATGGGTTTTCCTTTGACCAATGATAAACATTGCTTGGATTTGACAATCTTCACTGATAATAATTTTAGCTAGTGACACATATCATTGAATTTGACAAATCCGTAGCAATAAGGGTTTCCCATTGAACCAACATCATATAACTGATGATGATGATAGTGGTTACTGTCCACTGAGACCAAACTGGTCTATCAGACCTATAATTTTCTTAGTTTTTAATTGCCTGGCTTCTCGTCTTTCTTTGCGAGATTGATGTTGTAGCTTTCTTTTTTTTCTCTACAGTCTGCCAACTTCCTTTATCTTGCATCTCCTTCATCTCCTCTGGTTCTTGGGACATTGGTGTCTTAGCTTCGCGATCTATTGTGTTCGTCCTTTTGAAGATGGTAAGAGAAGAAGTTTTGTCTAGGAAATCTGCTTTGCTGTTAAATGAAGATTTATTTTGTGCGGTATTCGAATCCTTATAATTGTTGATGCTTGAGGGGTTGTCGTGTTCACTTTTTTGTTGTTGGGCAAGGCTTTCTCCCTGCTTGTCTTGAGAGTTGTTTCTTTCTTGCCTGATTTCTTGTTATTCAGAGTTTTCTCTAGAGTATTCTTTTTTAATGACAGTGTAGTGTTCTTTTTGTGCTCCTTCCTACCATGTAGGTCTGTGGTGGTTTTTTCTAGTAGAATTTTTCTGGGAGGCTTTTGGGCAATTTTTGGCTAGATGGCCTATCTCAAAGCAGGATGGACATCGGAAGAGGGCACTTTCATAATCGAGCTTCTGGTTCCACACATAGTTTTTACTTGTTAGGTTTATTTCCACTGGGAATCCAGTGCTGAAGTCCATTTCCACACAAATGCGTGCATATGTGGTTCTGGCATATTCCTCCGTTTCTAGGCACCTGCAGTAAAATTTCCCAATTGCATTTCCAATGGCTTTTAGTGAGGAGAGATTCCAGAGATGCAAGGGTAGGCTTGGCAATCTCACCCAAACTGGTGTTGAGGTTATGACTATTGTTGAGGGATGGAATGATGGGTTCTATGGCTTCATGAATAGGCCTGAGTTTTCCCAAAACCAAGGGCCAAAATCTAGAATACATTGTCTGCTTTCAGGATTTTCAAAATCTACTCTAAAGAAACCCATAGCCCCTACATCAGAAAGAAAAGAGAGGAGGAGGGAGGGAAGACCAAGATTCAAACCAAAGACTTAAAATAGGAAGGAGAAAAAAAAAGAAAACCAAACCCTTAAAGACATGACGACTTAGGGAATGGGTTGGTAACTAACATTATCATTGACTTCCAGCTTGCCTTCATCCAATGACCAAGATTTGTTTGCCTCTGAATCTGCTTCCATATTATTAATTATGAGAATGTGATAAGTTTCTCTTGAATGGAAAAACTTTGCCAATCCTATGATTCTATGAAGGATATGAGAGAGAGAATTATCCATTAGGGTGCCTTCTTTTGTGAGATACAAAATTGTGATTAGTGAATCTCCAACGATGATGATATTAATTATCCCTCTCTCCTTTGCGATACATAAGCCTTGAAGGAGGACATACATTTCTACCTAATTTCTATTCTTCTTTCCTAAGCCCCATGCAAACTTGATTTCATTGATTCCATCGGGATTTATTAAAATCCCTCCCTGCCACCCTTTTGTTTTTTCCGAAGCCCCATCAAAATGTAGGATCCATTTGTGTTGTTGGGTATTCCATTCATTCAACTCTTCTGAGGATAACTGCAGTTTCCAATTCGGGAGAGAAGCCTTAGTAGGTAAGGCTGGATAGGGATGGGGATAAAGAGAACGTACTCACAAAGCATCCAAATTATCCAAGGCAAGATTCAAACAAAGGAGATTAGTCTCTAGAAGTAGAGTGAGAGCCTTAAGAGCTGCGGATTTGGTAGAGCGTTGAGTCGATTTAAAGATAACTGAATTTCTAGAAAGCCAAACCTGCAAATAAACATACTTGGGAAAGGAAAGCCAGAAGGATTTAAAGGAGGATTTGGATTGAAGGGAGCTCATATATTGCCTTTTCTATAGAATAGAAGTTATGGAGATTAGGAGACCGACTCATTCTAGGGAAAATAGGATCAAGAACAAGAGACCATACCAACTTAGAATATGAACAATCCGGAAACAGATGTGAAATAGTCTCTTTGCGATTCTCATACAAAGGGCACCTTGAGGGGCCCAAAATGCCTCTCGTCTTAAGGTTCTCAGAAGTTAGGATATTTTTATGAAATAATAACCAACATAAGGTGTTTACTTTAGGTATATCATTAGGATTCCAAACTTTATTTTAGAGGGAGGATTTGGGAGGAATCTCGGAATGAAGTAGCTTGTCCATATACCCTTCTTTGACAGTGTACTTAGATGCTTTCCAACCCAACTTATCCTGCTCGAATTGATTGATAGGAGCCCTTCCAACCAATTTATTAATTAACTCCTCCCCTAGAGGATTTAAATGGTTAGGTTGATTCCCAAAATTCCAACCATTCCACAATCTATTTGTGTTCCATGAAGATATATTGGTCAGCAAGGAGATATCCTAATAGTGCATTTAGATCATCAAGGGCCGCAAGTCTTCGTCATTCTCCCACGAGGGAAATTTGAGGATAGAGTCTTCCCATATCTTAATATTATCTCCATTCCCTAGGATCCAACAAAGGTGAGATCGAATCAGAGGGGAGGCTGCAAGAAGAATTTTCCTGATATGAGAGCCTTGGCTAAGGAGGAGCTCTGTTGAGGATGCATGGAAGTACTTTCCCTTCAAAATTTGAACCCACCAAGCATTTGGCTGGGTCTGAATCTTTTGATCGATTCCAATCACAATGTTCATTAATTCAGGATCGTGGATACCTAGGCCCTTGTGAAGCTTAGGTGCTCTAACCGTAGTCCATTTTAATAAACAAAACTTTTTTGGGTTTGTTTTACCTCCTTCCCACATTTTTTTTCTCAAATATGTCTCGATCTTGTTTAAAACATTTTTTGGAGCCAAAAAGGTCAGGGATGGAAGATAATGTGACCATAGATAAGACTATCCCACTTGCTAGATTGAGCCATCTAATACACCAAATCTCCTTTATATTCTTAATATTGTCAAGAATTCCCTGCCAAGATTTCAAAGAGGACCTCTTTAGACAGATAGGACTTCCCAAATATTTAAATAAGTCCAATCCTTTCTTACTTTTAAACTAAGAACATCTTCAATTTTGTTTTGTCGGATTATGATAATGTTTTGAGAGTAGATATGAGATTTGGTCTCATTGACTGAACCTTCAGAGGCCACTAGAAAGTTATCCAAGATCTTTTTATATATTTTGGCAATCACCATAGAAGCTCCCCACAAGGATTGTATCATCAAAGAATTGCCCATGGTTAATGCTTTTGACTCTATCAAAGAAACAAATTATTAGAAGATGCCTAATAATTTTTTCATACTCCAATCTTCTACTCAAAGAATTTTCCATAATAATGTATAGGAAAGGAGATAGAGGGAAGCCTTGCCTTAGACCCCTAAATGCTTTGAAGAAACGAGTTCCTATGTCGTTGATCAGCGGGGAAATCTAAGGAGAACCAATACAAAGGCCAATCCATTGGATTAATATTCCATGAAATATCGCTTTCTTCATTACCTTGAAGATAAATTTGTGATGAACCCCATCAAAGACATTTACCATGTCCAACTTTATCACCATACCTTGATCACCCTTTCTCCAACTAGAATCAACTGTTTCTTGGATCATGATCACATTGTCGAAGATTTTCCTTCCTAGGACAAATCCTCCTTGATTTTCATTAATGATCTGAGGGAGAATTTTTTTGAGTCTTAGAGCCAAAAGTTTGGAGATTACTTTGTAGGAGACATTACATAATGAAATTGGACAAAATCTGGAAAAGGACAACATATTGTTTTCTTTGGGAATGAGATCAAGGAAGGAGGATATGATACCTCCTCCCATGCAACGCTGCATGAGCGAGTATCCAATCATTCTAATCAAGTATTTCTGAATAAGATCCAAACAATGTTGGAATAAGAGAGCCAGGAGACCATCAGGTCCCAGAGTCTTTTCCAGATGAAAGGAGAAGACGACCTATTTAATTTCTTCGTTGAAAGGGGGAGAAATAAGATAATCGTTCATATCTCCGGAGACTAATTTAGGAACATTCTCTAGCATATATTGAGCTTCCTCATTAGATGGTTGAATTGAAGATTGGTACAAATTGCTAAAATGCTCTGCCAATGCCTCTTTAATTAATTGGAAGTCTTCTATTTTATGACCTTGATGATAAATTTCTGCTATATGAATTTTATTTTCTTAGTTTTTGGCTTGATTGTGAAAAAAAAATGTTCTTGTCTCCAACATTCAACCACATGCTCCTTGATTTGAGCCTCCATTGCTCCTCTTTCTGATGGAGGATAGCATGATAAGAATTGAGATTTGGACTTCCTAACATAACATATCTTCTATTATAGGAGCAAACTATAATTGGGATTGGATATTCGCCACTTGATTCTTCAAAGATAACAATGATGCTCGATTTGCATATCTTCCCTGTTTCAACCAATGCTTGATATCTTGTTTGAGCCTTTTAACCTTAGCCTTCCAAATACCAATTGGACTCCCTTCCACCCACTTGTTCCATGATGCTGCTACTTCCTCAGAAAATTCTAAAGATTGTAGCCAAAGAGTAGAGAATCTAAAGGGGATAAGATTGTAATTATGGGGAGTGCTAATTTTAAACAAGATGGACATGTGATCCGATCCATTCTAGGGTAGGATGGAGGACTGGAGCCCGAGGTTCAAAGAAAGAAGTCTGTCAGCAACCGGAAATCTGTCCAATCAGGCGGTTATGTGATCGAGGCCCATCCTTTTATTATTCTAAGTATATCGTAATTTATAGGGCTTTATATCTATCAAATTGAGAGTGTCGATCATGTCCTCCATGGATTCTTGATGTGGATCCCTGATTAGATATCCTCCCCTCTTTTATTTATGAAGTATAATAGTGTTGAAATCGCCACCAATGATGCAATTTGTGCCAAAAGAAATGTCTTTCAGCTCCATTAAGGATATCCAACATTCTTGTTTTTCTATAGAAGAAATTGGCATATAAAGATTTACAATGGAGCATACATGTTAATGGTTGTAATCTTGAATAGAGTAGCAATCCAATGCTAGGATTTTTCACTATCCATAAGGATTAGCTTATCTGGATCCCATAATGTGCATAAACCTCCATATGCAACTCGAGAACTAACCTCAAGATGGAAACTCTTGTTCCATATCTTGTTATGTCTAGATGAGAAGTCCTTCTCATCTAATTTAGTCTCCTAGAATAGGCCTACTTTTGGTTATTCCTTTAGTAGTAAAGATTTTTCTTACGTTATTCTTTTTATTAAATCCCAAGCCCCTCCAATTCAAGGAGATTGTATTCATTACTTAGCTTTTGGAAGAGAAGCCCCCTTCATAGGACCTACAAATCCTCCTTTTTCCCTTTCTTTCTTGCCATGGTCTACCAATTGTCTGGGTATAATGCTTTGATGACCCAATTCCTTTTCTTTCTATGCTTGAGCTATCTAGATCTCCCTGTTAGTTTTCCTTCCAACGCACTTGGTTCTCCTATCCATCTCTATGACCTTTTCATCTTTTGATTTTTCATTTACTGAAATAGTTATTCGTGATGGACCAATAACTTCCTTTGATGAGAGGTAATTGTTTTCATAGGCATTTTGAGAAGATTTATGATCTCGATTCTCCTATTCTGGGGCATTTTTGGTACTCTAATGTGGCATTCATTGAGAAATCTGTTTTGGGTGACCTCCTCCTCATTAGGATTTGCTAGAGCTTCATATTTGTTTTTTCCTGACTCATTGCCAGAGAGGATGACTCCTTCCTTTTTACTATTTGTCTTGTTAGGGTTTGTCTCATCCCAAGGGTTTTCGGCACTCTTCCTATGATGAGGACCTTATCGTTTGTTATTACCTTTTCTCCTTTTGGATTTTTACCATTAATCCCCCCATTCTCCCTTATTTTCTTGGGAAGCTAGAGCTTTAGTGAAATTCCTTTAGAAGTGGTTGTATTCATCATAAATACAACACTTAAATGGTAATTGATTGTAGTCTACTTCTTGGATGTGCGTCTAGTCGTGCATGCATATATAATTTGTTGCTAGAATCCCTTTTTCCAAATCCACTTCTACACAAATTTAGGCATGGGAAAACAACCCTTCTTGGGTCTCGACACAATTAATATATTTTCGAAGAGAATTACCAATGAGTCTAAAGGTTGCATCATTCTAGCAATGGAGAGGAAGGTATGGCAACTTTACCCAAACTGGCACTACCTTGGGAATATCATAGTATGGGTTAAAGTTATGGTTTCATTTATCCAAGTACAACCCTTGGGGCCCCATGAAGTAAGGGCCACTTCTAAAAATTAGGTCTTTGTCTTCCTTGAGCTCGAAATAGAAGGTGAAAAAACCCTTCTCAACAAAGGAATGGTTCTCCTGTGTTTGAATTTTTGTGGTGCATATTGTTATTTTCTTTGTTTATCAATGTATTTCCTAAGTAGGAACATTACAAAAACTTTTGCACCTATAGCTAAATTGAATACCATTAAATTAATATTTGTAGGTTTTTAACCCGGTATAGAAATTACCTATATAAGAATTCTAAAAAACAGAAAATAAACAATGGGGAGAGCATAAAACATAAAACATATATACACAGATATTTCCCCTGGATACCAAAACCGGGACTACTAGATTTATTTTTCATTATGTTCCTTTCAATGTTACAATACATATATTTACATGCTGAAGCATCCATAAAACCCAATCCATTAACCCTCGATTAGAACATAACCATAGTTCCCTTAACCGAATCTACAAAATACCATGGATTGAAAACCATCGTGCCCAAAACCATGTGCAAAATCCATGCACAAAACCAGAGGTAGGTCCGCCCACCTAATATAGGGTCCATTTTTTTTCTTGGGGCACTGCCCTAGACCCCGTGAAGGAGGGCTACCCCCCTGCATATCCCCTTAGAGGGGGGCTAGTCATGGAAAGAATATAACACAACCCAAAATTCTCCCACTTGTTGTTTTCTTTCCACAGAGGGCCACAAGAGAGCTTAGTCATTGATTTAGCCCTGCAATGCCCATTGTTTCTCTACACCAAGAGAACTTCTCAGTGCTCACAGACTTTGTCAATGCATATGCAGTATTCTTCAAATTGTCCACCTTTACCAGCAACACCTTTTTTTCCTCTACCATATCCCTCACAAAGTGATATTGAACATCAATGTGCTTTGTCTTTGAATGATAAGCAGGGTTCTTTGCTAAGAAAATTGCACTTTGGCTGTCACAAGTCTATCCTTATAGCTCACGGTACTCACCCAATACTTGAACACGATCTCTAGAAACAAATTGCTTCCTTGCTTGCATGAGTGGTTGCCATGTATTCTGCCTTTGTAGTTGAAAGTGCCATTACATATTGTCTCTTACTCATCGAACTGACTGCACCTCCAAATAGGTTAAACACATACCCACTTGCAGATCTTCTCTATTTCGGATCTCCAACCCAGTCTACATCAACAAAGCCATGGATTTCCAAACCATGTCCAATCCCGGTCTTGCTTGGTAGCACAAACCATAATAACTAGTGCCACACAAATACCTGAAAACCCGCTTCACTGATGTCCAAAGCTCCTTCCCTGGTTTTAACATAAACTTGCTCAATACTCCCATTGCATGTGCAATGTCTGGTCTAGTACAAACCATTGCATACATCAAGTTAGCGATTGCACTTGCATATGGAATACAGGACATGTCCTCTTCCTCTTCTTGTGTCTTGGAACACTATTCAACAGATAATTTTACTCCTATAGGAATAGGAACCTTCACCAGTTTACTATCTTGCATATTAAACCTTTGCAATATTGTCTCAACATACTTTCTCTGGTTTAACCAGAGCTTCCTCTTTGCCTGATCTCATTTAATTCCACTGCTCACCTTCTTCTTTCACCACAAGAATCGATTCCACAAATCTCCCACTAAACAGGGTCTACCACAGGCCCAAGCACAACCCCTCAACAACAAAGGCGTCCCCTTGAAGCCAAAACAGCTCTGATACCAAATGTAGGTTTTAACCCCATACATAAATTACCTGCGTACGAATTCTAAAAAATAGAAAATAAACAACGACGAGAGCATAAAACATAAAATAGATATACACAGAGATTTCCCCTGGATCCCAAAACCGGGACTACCACATTGATTTTTCATTATGTTCCTTTCAATGTTACAATACATATATATACATGTCGAAGCATCCATAAACCCCAATCCATTAACCTTGGATTAGAACATAATTGTAGTTCCCTTGACCAAATCTACAAAATACCATGGACCGAAAACCATCATGCCCAAAACCATGTGCGAAATCCATGCACAAAACCACAAGTAGGTCCGCCCACCTAATATAGGGTCCAATTTGTTTTTTCCTGGGGCACTTCCCTGGACCCCGTGCAAGGGGGCTAGTCGTGGAAAGAATATAGCACAACCCAACAATATTTGCATTAGTTAATAAGTATAATTGGAAACTACACCAATTGGATGTTAAACGAGCTTTTCTAAATGAGAATTAAAGGAACAGGTTTTTTTTTGTTCAACTATTTAACAACCCTCGTTAAAAATCCATGTAATAAAGTTAATAAAGGAAAAATAATAACCATGGTTATATGAGATGTATTCCAAGCTGAATGTTTGGCAAAAACATAGTGATGAGGATCACTTCTGATTAATTAATGGCTATGGAAATTCGCAAAGGCTATGGAAAGGCAAAGTGGCATTAATTGACATTTTATTTATGAAAATAAAGGAAATTAGGAGAAAAGGAAGGTGAAAGGTCACAAGTTGCATGTGAGGAGGAAAATGAAGGAAAATAATGGAAAATTGAAGAAAATAGAGCCCTCATTAATAAAAAGGCTTCTGAGGATCGGTTGACAGACTTTTGTCAGTTTTAGCTTGAATCTCTCTATTCTACTCTCTCTCATACTCTTGGACACTTTGAGTTTTCTTGGAGCACTCTTGGAGGAGTGTGGCATACTTGGGATTTTGGAGCAAGAAGGCAAAGGAAGAGCAGGAAAGTGCAAGAGGACATCGGGATCAACAAATACAACTAGTTTTGCTTGCAAGTACCAAGTTGCATGTATGATCTCCTTGCTATTTTTGGCATGCATGGTATATGCTTGTGGTTTGTTGGTTATGGTTTTTCATTGGCATGGAGGAATGGATGGATTGACGGTGAATTTTCCTAAAGTTGCCATTTCCTAGATAACACTCGTGTTGTGGGTGTCTTTCCTTTTGTTTTGTTTTTTGTTGGTTCTCATGTTCCTTATGGTTGTGGGTTGAGTTACTAATCTTGGAAGCCTTGGTTGGACAAATGTTATGGAATCCCTTGGTGGGTTGAGTTACTAGTCTTGGAAGCCCTAGTTGGAAAAACACTCTACAAGCCCGACAACAGTTGTGGGTTGAGTTACTAGTCCTAGAAGCCTAGTCGGAACAAACGCTCTCGAGCCCTGGACAACTTGGGTAGAGAATCTGGTGATGGTTAGTGATGTCCAAATGTGAGGTGGAATCACTAGTTGAGGTTTGAGGTGGTTTGGCCTTTGAAAGCCCTAGTTTGGTTTTTCTTGAGTTGTTTTATGAGATCTCACGCTCATGCTTAGAATATGGCACAGGGGTGATTACCTGAAAGAAATATTTGGTTCAACCAATCTATGGTCGGGCGGTACGTGGAAGTCTAGACTTGGTTGCATTTTGCATATGTTAATAAGAGCTTCTTTCCTCTTGTGTTTTTGATGGGTAAATATACTCGTTCATATGTGGTTTTTATGGTTGTTATATCCTTGTTATTTATTTTGGTTATATGTTGGTTATGAGCATATTTTATGACACTCTTGATGTATGGTTCTCATCATATTTTGATTTGCAAATAAATGAACAATGAATATATGACCTAATAGATGATAATGAAGCTATTGTAATACAACATCAATTCTTCCTTATGATTCTCAGATAAGTATGAGACCCCTATGCTCAGATATGTTGTTATGACCTATAGATTGTGTGTTTGTGACATGTTTGAGAAAATGCCTGTCATTGCTAGTAGGGGTCCATTCAATTCATTGATCAAGTGTTTGCATTAGTACCTTTGTTTTGATGTTATTTATCATTTCGCAAAGTTTCATGAAGTTATGGGCAGTGACCTGAGTCCTGGCCCTGAAAAAGTGGCACAAAATCCTAGGTCATTGGCTAAGAACTGCTAAAAAATTCCATAGTCGTTGGCACGGCATTGTTGTGGGAGTGACTTGAAGGCCTCAGTTGCATGCATTCCTTGTCATGGGAGCGACTGAGGGTCCAGGTTAGTGAAATGTCAGGTTGTTTCAGGGCTTGATCACCTGGAAATGTTGGTTGGCTCCTAGAGGTTTTGTAGTGTGTGTGGAAGGTCAGAATGGTTTGGTTTGGTCAATTCCACTTCCTTAACTATACATGGGGAGTTGAGTCACATCATAGTAGCCTCTCATAACATGTTTATCCCAACGAACTTGTTAACTTGGGTAAATGTGGGAGGAGGGTGTTACAAGCTAAAAGGGTCTAAAAGGTAGGGTCATAACAACTTGTTTTCAGGTTTAAAAAAACATTATATGGACATAAATAGACACACGGGCTTGGTATATGAAAATTGACACTTTCTTCTCTCATAAAGGTTTTATTAAAAGTAAAGGTGATTCAAATCATTATATTAAGAAGGATGAAAATGGCCATATTGCTTCAATTTCTTTATATGTTGATGACCTGATTATAACACGACTGCTCATGAATTAATTGAAGAAATCAAATACAAATTTCACAGGAATTTGAGATGAAAGACCTTGGTTAGTTACATTATTATTTAGTCCTTGAGGTACAAAAATAAGATGGTAACACATTAATCACACAAAACAAGTATACAATGGAGTTAATTAAGAGGTTTAATATATGTGAACGTCAACAAGTGTCTATCCCATTAGAACATAATGTGAAGCTCAACAATGATGATGAAACAAAAAAAGTGAATGGTGCTTTGTATCGACAATTAATGACCAATTTGAATTATCTAACAACAACCATACAAAATATTGCATATTTAGTTAATATACTTATTCAATTCATGGTTAAGCCTCACGATAGTCACTGGAAAACAAAAAAGGGAGTCCTTTGACATTTGAAAGGGACCATCAATTTTGGTATTGAATATACTAATGTTTTAAATGTTAAGTTGACAGGTTATTCAAATTCAAATTAGGTAAGAGATCCTGGTGACAAGAAGTCAACTACAAGCTATGCATTCAAAATAGGTTCCAGGATCATGTCATGTAGCAACAAGAAGTAGCCAACTATTTCCCTGTCATCCACTTATGTTGAGTACAAAGCTTTATGAAGGGTCACTTGTGAGGCAATTTGGTGTAGGCAAATTCTTGAAGATATGAGGGAAAAGCAAAAAGTACCAACAATTATCAAATGTGATAACCTTAGTCCCAACAAACTAGCAAGCAACCCAATATATCATGCCAAGTCCAAGCATATTAAGGCACAACACCCTTTTGTAATATAGAATATGTAGTGAAGGAAATTGACTTGATCTATTGTAATATAGATGATAATGTGGTAGGCATATAGCCTCTTGGAAAGGCAAATTTTGAAATTTGTAGAGACAAGTCAGGTGTTGTAGAAAATACATTTTTCAATTAAGGGGGAGTATAAGAATGAATTAAAAAAATAATAGGTGTTAATTATGTGTTGATTTGTTAGAGTAGTTCCAATTCATTTTGGTAGAGTATTACTATTTTTAGCAATATCAAATCCACAAGTTTAGAAATTTCTTGAATTAGATTTCCTTAATAAATGTAAATCATTCCAAGCAATACTATTCAAATGTGTGAGTGAGAATTCTATCTCACTTCTATGTGAGTTTTGTAATCTCTTATTCCAAACTCGATATGCATGTAAGTTTTCTTGGTTGGTGGGAAATTCTTGAACTACTTAGCCTTCATGGCCTCTAGCTTTCCCTCAACCTTTCACCACTATATATGAATCACAAGTATAATGGTGAGGGTGCCTAGTTGAGTAACTTAATCTTGAGCTCCCTTGTGATTGGAATTGGGCCTACTAATCCCTAATTTTAGATCCAAATTACTCTTGGTCTCACTTGATATTCTAATGAATAGATACAAGTGGTTATAGTTTTATAAGTGTCTTTGATGGCCTAAGTGTGATAGGGGCTAAGGATTTAGTTATTGTCTAGGAATCATGATTATGGAATGAGATGGGGAAGAGACATAATATCATCACCAAGGAATCACAATTGTGAAGAAAAATGGGGAAAAGAAAGAATCTTATCGCTAAGGAATGATGATTGTGGAGCGAATTGTGGAAAGGATAGAGTCTCGTCGCCTCGAAATCAATATTGAAGGGCAATATGGGTTTTCCATTGACCGATGATAAACATTGCTTGGATTTGACAATCTTCAAGGATAATCATTTTAGCTAGTGACACATATCATTGACTTTGACAAATCCTTAGCAATAAGGGTTTCCCATTGAACCAACATCATATAACTGTTGATGATGATAGTGGTTACCGTCCACTAAGACCAAACTGGTCTATCGGACCTATAATTTTCTTAGTTTTTAATTGTCTGGCTTCTCATCTTTCTTGGCGAGATTGATGTTGTAGCTTTCTTTTTTTTCTCTACAGTCTGCCAACTTCCTTTGTCTTGCATCTCCTTCATCTCTTCTGGTTCTTGGGACGTTGGTGTCTTAGCTTCGCGATCTATTGTGTTCGTCCTTTTGAAGATAGTAAGAGAAGAAGTTTTGTCTAAGAAATCTGCTTTCCTGTTAAATGAAGATTTATTTTGTGCGGTATTCGAATCCTTATAATTGTTGATGTTTGAGGGGTTGTCGAGTTCAATTTTTTGTTGTTGGGCGGGGCTTTCTCCCTGCTTGTCTTGAGAGTTGTTTCTTTCTTGCCTGATTTCTTGTGATTCAGAGTTTTCTCTAGAGTATTCTTCTTTGATGACAGTGTAGTGTTCTTTTTGTGCTCCTTCCTACCATGTAGGTATGTGGTGGTTTTTTCTAGCAGAATTTTTCTGGGAGGATTTTGGGCAATTTTTGGCTAGATGGCCTATCTCAAAGCAGGATCGACATCGGAAGAGGACACTTTCATAATCAAGCTTCTAGTTCCACACATAGTTTTTACTTGTTAGGTTTATTTCCACTGGGAATCCGATGTTGAATTCCATTTCCACACAAATGCGTGCATATGTGGTTCTGGCATATTCCTCTGTTTCTGGGAACCTGCAGTAAAATTTCCCAATTGCATTTCCAATGGCTTTTAGTGAGGAGAGATTCCAGAGATACAAGGGTAGGCTTGGAAATCTCACCCAAACTGGTGCTGAGATTATGACTATTGTTGAGGGATGGAATGATGGGTTCCATGGCTTCATGAATAGGCCTGAGTTTTCCCAAAACCAAGGGCCAGAATCTAGAATACATTGTCTGCTTTCAGGATTTTCAAAATCTACTCTAAAGAAACCCCTAGCATATGGGTAGATATTAGTTTAATCAGAAATGACAGACTTCCATACCTCTAAGATCTAATTGTGGAGAGCTGTCAGCCACGACCAAAAACCATTGAACCGACAAATTAGGGCACTTTCAGAAAACTTCAACGCCTCATTGAGTGAGGCCTGGACCACTTGGACAGTGGGAGTTGGGGCTTCATTGATGATATGGGCAGGAGCTTGCCCTCCAGAAGCAGACGGAATTGAGCCAACAACTATTTTCGCGAAGCTAGGAGCCATATTTTACTTCCATAGAGCCCTAACCGCAGATAAGGCAGAAGATTAGATCTAGATCTACCTGCAAAAGATTAGATTTAGAACCTTGCTGCAGAGTTAGATCTAGATCTAGCCGCAGAAGATTAGATTAGAACCCAACCGCAGAGAAATAAAGCAGAAGATAAATCCACCTTACTCCCACTTCATCCATTTGTGTAGAACAATGTTTTTCTCTAACACAATGACTGATTGTCTAAATATGTGGCTAGAGCTCAAGGAGGTCACAAGCTAAGAAGAGTGTACCATGTTGAAGTGCATACAAATGTGATAATGAGAAGTCACGAATGAAGTCATCACTTAAGATATTTTATTGGACAAGATATGTTGCCTCTAAATATTTTTTGGATGTGATCCCTCGCGTCATGATAGTCTTCCTTCACTCAATACTCACATTTGACCAACAATAGTTTTTTTAGCGCAATAGAATTAAGGTGAAATTGCATCACTAAGATTAAATTTGAAGGGGTGAGTCTTTAGTTATTAAGGTTGCCAATAAATAATGGCAAGGCATTAGAAAGCCATTGGAAGATAACTTCTTGTGAGATCATTTGTTAAAAACCAAGGATATTAGAGATCAATTGTAATCGATTGTCATTACAATGGATGAACAAGATACAATGGTTATAACTTTCAAAAGTTTGTCTTCTCCCGAAGCAAATTTAATGAGATTTTGAACATTACTAATGCTAATTGAGATATGACATATGGGTGGTTGAACACTAAGCTTTTGTGAAAAAACAAATTGTAATATTAATTTGGGATTACTAATGCTAATGAGTACTTTGAGATAACGATTGCAACAAAGTTTAAGAGCAAGGGCAATAAACATAGCAAAGAGAATGATGATCACTCTTTCGAGTCAAGTGAAATAGAAAAGTAATTAAATGCTTTTGTTGTAAAAAGTTAGGGCATATAATTAATGTTTGCAGGAAGCAGTTGTGGGATGAAAATAACATTGAAAAGCATTCTTTCAATGATCATTTCAAAAAGAAACTTGCTAATGTGGCTAAATAAAAGGAGTAGGAAGAGTTACAGGTGGCCATTGCTAGTGACAAGGATTCAAGTAGTGGTAAGGTTGATTGGTGAGGTGATTTACGAGCATCTAAACATTTTACTAACAATATGGATTGTTATATTGATTTTTTAGAGTATAAATCTCAGTCCAATTATAATGTATTGAGTGGTAGAGAAAAATAAGGTTAGAGGAAAAGGAAATGTCCTACTTCAACTAAGAAGTAAGAAGATAAACATGGGGAAAAATGTAAGAAGACAATGATTAAAGATGTTTATTATGTTCCTTGTTTGAAGAAAAAACCACTTTCGATAAGTGGTATAATAAAGTATAACACACAATCACATATAAATTTCAAAACTAATTAGTGTTTTATTGTCAACAAGAATGGGAGAAAGATGGTTGCTATGGTTTGTTTATTTTGATATATAGAAGTTGAGAGTGCAAGGTTAGTTCAATAAGAAGATGGTTTCAATTTCACTAAAAAAATAGCCATAATTCAGAGGCAAAGAGATTCCTCATGAGATGAAACTCAAGAAATGAAGCCCCAGATGATGTTATTATTTATACTAGTCAAAATCAACAAAGAAGAGAAGGCAAACAACAAGTGTATTATGCATTATTTATTGAATTCACAAAAAGACCCTCAAGGAGGTTGAAAATGACATGGTAAAGAAGAAGACCCTTAAGGAAGGTGAAGTTGATGGTGCTTCTTTAGAGAAGAAAACACAAAATCTTCATATATTGGACTACCAAGATGTGGAGAAGGCAAGATCAATAAACACACCAAGTTTGATGTCAATGGTGGAAATATTGACTACTCAACCAATATTAGCTCTCATTCGGCTTGTCAATTAATGGTTAAAAAAAGGACGATGATGTAAATTGTGCTTCATCGACCTTGCCAGATACAATTCACTTCCAGTCACTATTTTGAATATCTCATCTCGTGGACTACAAATATCTTGTTTGTTTTAAGCTTTTGTCTTTTCATATTTTGAAAAAGCATTTAAAATGATCATTATGGAAGGGTGTTGGAGATAATGGTCATGTTTAGAACATAAGACTTAGATGAATAATAAACACTCACTAATAAAGTGATGAAATGTCACAACATTTGATGTAGTCATTAAAGAAGTATTTTTTTTCAAAGTAATAGGTATTGATTTTTATATTAGAAGGAAGAACTAGAAACCGGGCTAGGGACCCTTACATATTTCTAGCATGTTCTAAATATGTGCTACTTTTAGAAGTCTAAAACATGGAAACTATACTTTTATGGCTACATTTGCCTACTATTATAAATAGATGTTGGCTATATACTAGCCAAAACCTCCTAGAAACATTTTGAATCTACATAGCATAAAAATTAAAAAATGTAGTATGGTTATTTGTTAGAAAAGACTCTTGTTATGTTAGCCTCTCCATGCAATATAGATCTTCAAAATTATATAAAAAACCTACAAAAACAACATATATCACAATGAGCCCATCCTTCAGCAAAGTCCAAGGCCATAAGTACGAGACCCTCATGAGCGGCGAGTATTTTTCCTTACCAAAGCGATGTTGGATTTGGTGCTCCCAAAGTTGAGTTGAGTGTCACCATGCCTAAAGTCCTCCAAAGCAGAGACCGGAGCACTAAGATAATTAACCTCCATGCACAAACCATTCAGAAATTGCTGCATGTCGGGCTAACTTGGCTTCCGAGAAGAGTCGGAATGATCGCTTTTGTCTTTCTACCATATCTTCCAATTGTTTCATTATTGCCAACAACATTTTCACCGAATCCAATAACTTGTCAAGCAATAAACTGGCTTTGAAATTCTCTACAATTGACGGGGGTTCTACCATTTTAGTATAGAGCCACTGCACCTAACGAGCCAACGTGTAAACAAGTTTTATCCCTACACTAAAACCAACATGAATCAACAACACAATAGTTCAGGAAGGCTAATTGTTTCTTTAAATAACCAAAGTTGAGACCTTATCATGAGCTTGACTGAAGAAAAAATTCCAAAGCCTGAATAAGATCCATTAAGTCAAGAATAGATAATTGATGGGTACAACAAGAGAGAAAAATTAACTCCATCCCACTGCACATTGAATGAGTCTCCATGGCCGAGGAAATCCACACCAACTCCCACTAAAGACAAATTAAATACATAGACTACCATGTATTGGGGAAAATAGTATTGACACACCACCCATTGAAGAGCATTAGACACCGAGAAGGAGTGTTGATGTTCGAAATGCCCTTCATTCTCTGCATTCAAGCCAAAGGTCGGGTTGAGCGGGAGGCAGATGGCCTCACACCTATTCAAAACAATTTTCCTATGATGACATATTTATTAATGAAGCTAACACGTCATGGGATTCTAATCACAAATAAGGGATGGGGGCAAAATTAATAAAACTTTGATCCAACTCTATTCTGCGGTGTCTCGATGCTGATCCTTTTTTTGCCAAAGCATCAACCATCAAATTTAATGCATATACAAGTGAAAAAACTCCAACTGCTTGAACTAAGAGGCGATTAGGATATTCCTTTTGAGAATGGGAGGGTGGCTTGAACTTGGCACCTTCTTGGCCTTGATCATTTGTCAAATAACAAACATTAAGTCAACGAAAACAATTAGTTTGAATATTTTCTTTGCAAGAGCTATTTCCAAACCCTTCCCTGGAGAAAGGTACTCAGCATGGTTATTGATCGTGAGACCAAGTCCCCAAGCATATTGTGACACAATTTTTCCTTTAGGGTTGAACAATGCCCCTCCCACTCCTACCTCTCCCTTATACAAGCATTTTAATCACTGGTGTTATGCACATTAACTATGGTCTACATCGATTACACCATCTGCATTAACAAACGTTGATGGTTCATTCTAAGTATTAGAATGTTGATAACAATGTCTTCAACTTGTGAACAATGAACATATATGCTCATTTGATGTTAGGAAACTTCTAATCTCTATTTCTACAACAAACCATGCAATTTAAAAGCATAGAAATAATAATTAAGACTCACATTACAACCATTAACTCTGGACACAATGAACAACTTTGAAATTTTTGGTTTTATTTTCTTGATAGCCATGTAAGAGTATGCAAGTCATTGGGTTTTATTCATTGTTATCACTTCCACAATGCGTTTTATTTTTATATGTATATAAAATTTTATTTATAAAGTGAAAATAATAATGGTACATAACTTTAGAGTTGAAAGAAACAATATGGTTGCATCCCACATGCAAACTTGGGAATGGAAAGTTAGGGAAGGCTGAGTATAAATTGGGAAAATATGAACGAAGAAAACATACTTAACTGGGCGGGGTCAATCGATGGTCAAGAAGGTCGCCTAGGAAGACCAGTTCCATTGCACTTGGGAGGGGGGTTTAACTAGCATCTCCCATGAGGAGAGTGCACGTCATAATTTGTGGCAGCGGAGGCTGCGTCCGCGCTGTCACCAACCGAAACAAATTAAATTAGACGACTCCCTGAATGCTCATTAAATGCTCTAAATGGTGATATTTTACATGGAGGTTTTCAAATAGAGGGTATTACTGATTAAGGTGCTATGCTGGTGTGGCGGATTTTACATCCTGGGAAAGTTTTCTTATTCCGTTGCCTGTAACTAGTGATACTTAGACTTCTCTCGTCGTGTTCTTTGTTTGCGAGAGCCAATGATCAAACTCTATCATCAATATTCTCGTTCTTGTAAGTATGTTACATTGAAGTCTATCATCAATATTTTCATATCGGCGGTTAAAGGCTCTCTGCTAGAACTATATGATTTGGTGTGGATTTTTTATTTTGGTTATTTATGTCTTTGTTGATATCTAGCAACCGAAGGGTTGTTTTAGCTTTCGTTGTGCGATGATAGACTTGTGATTTACTACGAAAATATGCTTGTATTAGAAATGACACCAACGATGGCTGCAATTACTCATGGTTGACCACTGAATTTATAATGTGCTTGTTTGAAATCAGATTTTACTGATGGTTGACCACTGAATTTATAATGTGCTTGTTTGAAATCAGATTGTTCCGATAGAATTACGGTTGACCCCTGAAATATGTTTGCATTTGAAATCAGGTCAATGATGCTCTAGTCACTGATGGTTTATCACTGAATTTATAATCAGCTTGTTTGAAATCACAAGTTTGGGAATATCTAAGATTATTAATTTTTTAAGTTAGAATTTAATGAAATATTTTTTTGGTTGGTCGAATCATAAATAAACTTGTGATTTTAACAAACTCCTCCCCAATTTCAAGCATATTTGACTGAAAAGATATCTATAAACCCTCTGCTTAGAACAGAAGGCTGTATTTGAAATCGCACCGGCATCTGACTTTGAAAATTAAATTATGATAGATTTATCATAGACTTAATAAAATACATACCAAATTATAATATTTTAATAAAAAAATACTAATCGGTAGATTAAAAAGCGTGAGATCACTTTAAAAAACTTAGTTTTAGAAGCATTTAAGCTTAACAAAAAGACTATAGAACTACTGTTCTTCCTCTGAAATGTTTAATTACTCTAAACATAAATAAACAATGGCCATTTAGGCTCTTCTAATAAAGGCTTGGATCACACTCTTCTCAATAAAAACAAAAACAAAAAATCAAACAGTACAGATTTATCAGCACCCCCTGCACTTTTTGGCCAGTTGCTACGGCTAATCTCATCATCGGGTGTTGGTCATATAAGCCTATAATAGTGCCTGGCAGCTGGGACCCTGCCTCTTTTTCCTTTGTAGCAAAATCCCCTGTACCAACAGATAAAGAGTTTATTTTAGAATGATCATCAACCCGAACATTTAACTCTAGGGATGCGTGGAAAAGTGAAATTTTCTTTTGGTTCCTTGATTCTTTCCAAAATTGGAGAAAGCGTCAAATTTTGAATCTTTACTTTACCATCATCCAGTCAACGGTTATTTTAGAATCTCCTTTTTAAGTGTGAATATGTAGAACTCCTTTTTATGTCGCTAACGCCCAGGAAACTCTACATGGGAGAGCCTTATGGTAGAGAAACTCTGCAAATGCTTTTCTAGGAGTCTTTACTTTTAGTCAATTGCAGTGTTTCCTTCCATGCCTTTTTCTGTAAATGAATAGTGAACGGACAAGTGTTCTATGCTCTTATTGGCTTCTTTTGCACAGTACACATCTTCCCAGCCCTTGCTATGCTCTTTTCTTACTCTTACATATTTCCCATGTTAGGACATTGCTAGAAATCGATAACCAAAAGAAAACTCTTAACATATTTCCCATGTTAGGACATTGTTAGAAATGAATAATCAAAAAAAAAAATCTAGTTTTTAAAGGAGCTTTTAGTTTCCAAATGGTTTCTACAACCATCCATGTCCCCTCATACCTCTTCCATGAATGTAGCTTGTATCCTAAATGTGCAGTGTACCTGACGAGGGACTAATTCTGGTCTAGATTGTTTCATCTTCCTAAACTGCTCAACCTTACTGCACTCTGTTGCAATCTCTGCACGAAGAGGTTCCAAATGTGTGCCTGCTCTCACCAAAGTTCCTTATTATCTGCTATGTTCTATCCGTGGTTAGTTGAGGAAAGATCTGGGTCTGCTACATCCTTGGTTTCAAATTGTGGAAACATCTGGTTCTGTTACATCTGCCAGAAATTGGACACCCTGCTTATTCAAAATTAATAATCAGAGGATACGGGAATCTATGATTTCCAGCAAAACCCGCTCAACAGTCCCTTTTTATCATAACTTTGAAGTTTGTCCCCATTTCCAACTCTCTATGCCAGCCAATTTCCAACGAGTGGGAAAGTTTTGATTAGGCCCTTCAAGAATCTGTAAATTAGGGCTTCAAATCAGCAAGAACAATATACAGATCTGCAATTAAGGATGTGCATTACCTATCGTATTCTCAAAATATGTGATCTAATCTTCAAAATCAGTACTTAGATTTGCTTAAGAATGATCTCGTATACTTTGGGCAATGGACAAGATGAAATAGATGAAAACCAGCACAAAGTTTTTCCATCTCCATTTTATCCTTCATCCTGAAAGCATTAAATTCCAATCAGATTGGTTTTCGTAAATAGCAAAAGGCGGCACCCCTCTCCTCTCCAATCATCTCTAACTGATAAATCGGACCCAAGGAGAGCACCGTTCATTCCTTCTCGCAAAATCAGAACCAAAAGACAGCAATAAATTTGGCTGAAAAGGTAGTGAACTTCTCCATGTGTTTGGATTCAAAATTTTGCGCAGAATCTCGTGGAACATAGAGCCTTGATCATGTGCATACGTTGGAGCAATTCCATGACCCCCATGTTAAAGTCAAATTTACTCTGATATTGTGGATTTGAGGTTCGTAGCTCCCCTCTAATCAAATGGCGTGCTTAGGTTACAAAAAAATCTAGGAATTGTTTAAATTTTTTCTGTTCTCCACTTTTCAATTTTTTGTGCTTAGGATAGATGTTTAGAGACTACATATACACACTCCACATTTTTTTCACTCCATATTTATTTTCCTTTGGGATGGTCTTTCGTGTGATGATTTTTCATGGTTTTGTTTGAGGATTAATAAGCCTAATGGTCTTTTTTCATGGATTAATTAGTTTTTGGTTGATTTTTTTTATTTCTTAGTGTTAAATGTATTTTTGGAGATCTTTATTGTGTATAAAGTTGATTTGTCCAATGTTTCTAGTGGACACTCCATCCATTTTTAGGGACCAAATGAAGTAAAATAATTAGAAAAGAGTGCAACTAGGTTAATATATGCCAGTGAGGCATTGGGAATGTTAGGTTACTGAAATTTGACTAAGAAATTTGGAAAAAATGTTAGGTTACTGAAATTTGACTAAAAAATTTGGAAAAAATAGATTATTATCGATCAAATTAAAACATTAAAAAAGGAGGATCATCAAAAAAATGAAAGTTGGGAAGGGGAAGATTAACAAAAAAAAACATTTCTATTAATTTGATAGGGAAAGGAGGGCTCTAGTAATTAAATCAAGAATAGACAATGGATAGAATTTTTATGTTATTACATTTGATGAAAGTAAATTTAAAAAAATTAAGAAGAAATGTACAGGAGAAGATAAAATATAAGGGAATAGAGATTAGGGGATTAGGGGGTTAAAATAAATAAGACAAGTAAGTACATAAGAACAAGATAACCATAAGGAAGGAAAGCAACGTTGAAACACATCAATGGTGTAAGTGTGGGGGTGGAGGGTAAAGCAATCAATTAAGAAAATAACTAGAAAATAAAGAGGCAAAGAGTTAGAAGGGGATGATCAATCTTGACTTAACTTGTAACAATCTTCTTAATTAAAGTTATTTGTATGCTTCTCGATTTCGAGGGCTTCGCGAATGGAATAAAAGGGAGCACAATTTTTTTTTTGCTTGGTCAAAGCATATAAGGCACTTAAAATTATATGAGTGCTGAGCAAGGGAATATTTTGAAAAATGATTATGGGTAGTATCGACTATATGTTTTTTTAGTCAGACTTTAACAAATTTACTAGTTTGGCCTATATAAGAATTTCCGCACAGGCATGAGATTTTATAAACCCCTGGGCTCGACAATGGATTAGATTGATCTTTAGGAGATTTGAATATTTTTTTTAAAGTCTTGTAGGGTTTGAAAAGATTTTTAATGTTATTCTTGGCTAATATTTTAGAGATGTGATCAGTGATAACTAGTTTTATTAATGCAAACAATTCCTTCTTTATACTTTAATCAATAAGTAGTTATACATGAAAAACTTCAACAATTAATTCTTCAACAAACACAGTGAATAGAGATCACAGTGGACAATGAACAATAGACAATAAACAAGAGATGATACACTAGTATTAGGCTCACAACAAGGGGAAAACCCAAAATTGTTTCCTTCTCTGAGAGAGATTATGTCCATCAAAGTTACATCAAAATGTTCCAACAAATCCAAACTGCCTTTAATGAAATATTGGCCAAATTATGTCAATATATTAGCTCCAAATTCACTATACTAGATTGCTCAATAAGGCTGAAATTAAGGCTTGTAATCATTGTTATTGAAGGCTGAAATTAGTGTTGTAGTTACCACAAAGATGTCACATACGCGAAACCAAAGCTCAAGGGGAAGGGTCGAAGGTTGCTTTGAGGGAAGGTATTGGGCTGCTTGGAATGACTTGTTGATTTGGAAGGGGGTTATCTGTTGTTTCTAAGGGCTTTAATTATGATTAGTATAGTTATATGTTCCTAATAGAACTAGAACCAAAAGAAAACAATATTTTTGGCTCATAAGGTAGTAAACTTCTCCATTTGTTTGCAGTCAAAGTTCTTCACAGAATCCTGTGGAACATAAAGCCTTGATCATGTGTATGTGTTGGATCAATTCCATGATCCCCATGTTAAAGTCAAATTTACTATGATATTGTGGATTTGAGGCTTGTAGCTCCCCACTAATCAAATAGTGTGCTTAACTTACAAAAAAATCTAGGAATTGTCTAATTTTTTTTTCTTTTCTACATTATTATAAAGTGTGTAATTTGTCAGTAAACATAGCTATTGAGATATATCTACTATCATTATCCAAAAATGAACCATACAAACCTTCAAGAAGTTTTGTTGTCACTTCAAAGGACTCAAGCATGCTTATATAATTCTTATCTAGGTCTCTCCAATGTCTTTAAAAAGAGGCATTTTATCGCCAATGTTCACATTATTTTCAGAGACCATGCATAGATGAATATAAGGCTTAATATGATTAAGAAAAATTGGATGGAGTTGATGTTCATGGTTTGAACTTGACCCTATTCTAATATATCTACACTTGAATCAACAACATTGGAGACATTGCTTCTTCCTCGAAACTTATATGCTTTCAACCTTCTAGAACCTCAATTTCGAGGAGGATCTGGCCATTTCAGCATGTCTTACATAAATTTGTAATAATAGGTAACATGAATCCAACAACAAAGTATGGTCATTGTTACCCCTCATATGCATATGAGTGGTAAAAGCGGATTTCAGGGATAACTTGCAACTTGTAGGGATTTTGAGCGACTACAGTTACACATATTACACTTTTTGTGCCTAGGATAAATGTTTAGGGGCTACATATACACACTTCACATTTTTTTCCTTTGTGATAGTCCCTCTTGTGATCATTTTCCGTGGCTTTGATTGAGGATTGAAAAACATAGTGGTCGTCTCTCATGGATCCTGTGGTTGATGTTCCTGGTTGATTTTATTTTTTATTTTTTTAGTGGTAAATGTTTTTTGGAGATCTTTATTGTGTATGACCCTGATTTGTCCAAAGTTTCGAGCGGACACTCCACCCATCCTTAGGGACCAAATAAAGTAGGATAATTAGAAAGGAGTGCAACTAGGTTAATATAGATGCAAGTGAGGCAAAATGAATGTTAGATTACTAAAATTTGATTCAGAATTTTGAAAAAATAAATCATTCTCGATCAAATTAAAAAATTTAATTAAAAAATATAATAAATTGGTTGGTTAGTTTTTTCTCACTAAAAAACTAATCTATTAATTACATCAACGGGCAGTAAATTACAGTCATGTAGTGTCATCGCCTGAGGCCAGGCCTCGGCGTTCTGAGCCAGATATCAACCCACGTGGGGGAACTGAAACTCTCCAAAAAATAACACAACCCAAGCAAAATACTGAACCCACGCAGGGGCGACCGACTACAAGCATAGTGATCCCGCGCAGGGGCATCTCAAAACAGGACCAGTCAAAAGGATTAACCCACGCAGGGGCAGCCTATTACTAACAGGGTTATCCCACGCAGGGGCATTAATAGCCAAGACCAGAAAAACATTGAAATTATCCCACGCCGGGGCAACATTAGACAAGACCAGAAAGACATTGAAATTATATGAGCCGAGAGCCAAAACAAGACCTGAAGGGGGCTGGAGACGGTGGAGCTGAGCGGAGGGCTGGCTACTTCTCCGGTTCCTCTTCGACCACTGGGCACCCCCATGATTCTTCATCTTCCGCTGCAGCAGGGTGGGGATCCGGGTTGACATCCCTCGCTTTGGAAGTTGACGCCTCCGGCAGCTTTGGACCATGTTCTGCCACCAGTCCTGGAACTTCTTCGACAAATGCTGAGCCCTCGTCCTGGTGCTGCTGCTGTTTGCCACGGAGCTCCTCACTATCAGCTGGCGCTTCATCCATGAAAAGAACCGACACATGAGCGTTGATGCGAGGCTTGTCCAACGAGCTACTGAAGGTGAAGATGGTCGAGCCAAAGGCCGGCGAAGGAGCTGAAGGGTTAGGGCTGCGGGAGTCCACAAATTGACTAGCTTGAATTGGCGTGGCATTAGGGAAGCCATGGCAACAACATCGACAACGATAGGGGTTAGGAACCTGAGCAGGAGGCCGAGAGGACTCTCCCCTGGCCGAGCCTCAACGACAAGGCGGACGCTGTCGTGGTCTGACCATGCTTGGGACAGAGCCGAGGAAAAGGAGCCGAGAGGGTGATGGAATTGAGGCAAAGGTGGAATAGGGGAAGGACGCCAATTCGCAGTCCCCGCTCCTTTCAGAACAACAACCAATGAGCAGAGGGAGGGAGGGTGAGGTCTCCCTGCGAGCGGGTGAGCAGGCGGGAGCCGGAGCATGGACCAGCAAGAACAGAGCGTCATAGGCCGAAAGCTGCACATAACCCAACATGAATTGAGCCGCACCATCAGCTGATTTAAACACTGAACCTTTGCCTCAAACCTCGATCGCCATAATTGCTCGTTGCAGACGAGCTTATGGCAAGAATGGCACAATGAATGTGCCTCCAGGTTGAACCCCGCCCTATATTCCATGGCGGCGATCCGGCATTGAATGCCCTCATTAATCTTGGGGCTGCCCATGTCCTGCAAGTGGCGCCTCCATAACTGACGATGTGTCACCCGCATCCGGGACAGCTGCATCTCCATGGATCAGGCTTTCGCATTCCTGGAGCTGGAGTTTATTAGGAATGATCGCTGTGTTGCCTGATTGGAGGGACTGTTCATTTTCTACCCCTATGTTGGCCAGGAGGTCAGCAACCTTGTTGCCTTCTCTTCTAACATGATTGAAGGAGATGGCCCTGTTCTTGCGCAATTCTTGTTCAATGGCATTCAGCCTTGCTTCGAGCCTCCAACTGGATGCGACTTTCCTAGCTTGAGAGCCATTCTGTATTCGCGTGGCCATGTTTATTAGGATCTGAGAGTCGCCTTCAACAATCAGGGGTTGAAGGCTGAGCTTTCCCGCGAGGAGGAGGCCTTGCCAGAGCCCCTCTAGCTCTGCTGAGTTGTTGGTATCCCATCCAATGTTGCCAAAGTAGACCTGCAGAGGAATACCATCGTGGTTTCTTAGAATGCCTCCAAAGCCGGCCTCTCCAGGATTACCTTTGGATGCTCCATCAAAGTTGAGCTTGAACGAATGTTTGGGGGGGGCGATCCAGAGGCTTTTATCCTTGTTGCTTCTTTTAGAGGTATCATTCTTGGGGAGATCTTGAGGCAGATGCAGTTGCCAATTATCTAGAATGCTTTTCTCCTTATCTGTGGTGGGGAGATCCTCCTTAGTCCAAGGTCGTAACATAATCGTTTCTTTGAGATTCCCACATAACCTGATCCATATATCTTCAATGGAAGAGCGCTGGTTTTTGAAGATACGTTTGTTCCTTTCCTTCCATATGCTCCACAAAACAGTCCCTGGGATTATATTCCATAAGTGGTTGAGAAGCTCACTGTTATAAGGGTCCTGTGGCCGGTGTCTTATAGAGTTGATAATGTCATTCTCTGTTCTGCATCTTTTTTGGCATCTGAAGCTAACCTTTTCCCATAGCTGATTGGCTAGTGGGCACGTATCCAGGAGGTGTTTGAGAGTTTCTTCCTTTTGACTGCAATTGAGACAGATGGAGGGACCATGACAGTTTCTGCTTCTTAGCTTATCCCATGTGAGGATTATTTTGTGCCCAACCAGCCAAAGGAAGTGGGAGATTTTGGGCCAGGTTCCAAGCTTCCAAATTTTACTCCAAATAGGATCTGAGGGAGTGGTGTAATTGCCTACCAATTTTTAAGCTTCGGAGGTGGTGTAGGTTCCTTTGGGCTAGTAACCCCAACGAAGGATGTCCTTGCCTTCATCATGTCTAATGCTCCTTTTTCTTAACTCCTTCTCCAGCTCCTCGGTCTCCCATGGATTTGGGCTGCTTAGAATCTAATTACTCTGTCTCCATCTTCTGAATCAATGCTCCACCTCCTGCCTCCAAAATTGGCAGATTTTCTCCTTCTGCTGCTCCTGCCTAGTGGGAATCAGAGATGGATGAAGGATATTAGTGAGTTTGGGCATCTGGTTCCAAGCATCTGTCCAGAATCTTGCCGTGTAACCATTTCGTACCTCCCAGAAGCTGTGCTGTTGGATTAATTGAAAGTGCTGCTTGGCCGCATTCCAGATTAGCGACCCCTTGACCGTCGGAGTGAATCTGATGAGCTCTTCCTGAGGTCTGTTGTTGGTGTATTTGGCCGTCTAGATTTTAACCCATGGCTTTTCTGGACTGGTGACCCATTGCCAACAAATTTTGGCGTTCATGATAGAGTTGCTATGTTCTGGGTCCCTCATCCCGATACCACCCTTGTCTTTGGGCATGCAGACACTGGTCCACTTAACCAGTGCCCATTTTCGATTTGTAGCTGAGCTGCCCCATAGAAAGTCACGTTGAAGATTCCTTATTCTTTTTAACACCCATTTCGGCGCCGCAAGGATTGAAAAAAGGTATAGAGGCATGGCCTGAAGGACTGACTTGATGAGCACGACGCGACTGGCAAGGTTCAGAGATCTGTGCGTCCATAAGTTAAGACGGGAGTCAAGCTTCTCTAAAAGGGAGCACCAGGCAGAATGCTTTATGGCTGAGGCAGTGAGGGGAGCTCCGAGGTATTTAGAGGGGAGGGAGGCAGAGGGGAAACCCAATATGCGCGTGACTGCTGATTTGACCGAGGGAGGGGTGTGAAAGAAGAAAATCTATGATTTGGAGTAGTTGACATTGGTACCAGACGCTTCAGAGAAGTCGTTGAGGAGGGCTTTGATGCATGAGGCTTCCTGGACAGAGGGGTATCCAAATAACATGGTGTCATCTACAAACTGCTGATGGGAGGAGGCAGGGGTGTTGTGAACAGAGAGGCCTTTGAGCTTGTGGGAGATGAGGGCATGTTTAATATGACGACCTAGACCCTCAGCCATAAGAACAAAGAGGAAGGGGGAGAGGGGGTCTCCCTGCCTTATGCCGCGAGAGGGTTTGAAGGGGCGAGAGGGAATGCCATTAACTAAGATGGAGAAGTGAGTGGAAGTGATTAGACTCATGATCCAACGTATCCACATGGAACAAAAACCGAAGGCTTTTAACATATGCTGAATGTACGCCCAACTGAGCTTATCAAAGGCTTTTGAGAGATCCAATTTGAGAAGCATACCTGCTTGCTTTGAATGCTTGAGGGAGTGTATAATTTCGTGCGTGAGGAGAATGCCGTCCATTATCTGTCTCCCTTCCATGTACCCCGACTGCTCTGGCGAGATGAGCATTGGCAAGAGGGGCTTTAACCTATTTGCAATGACTTTGGATATGACTTTGTAGATGACATTGCATAGAGCAATCGGCCTGAATTTGTCAGGGGTGATGGAATCCTCCTCTTTAGGAATGAGGGTTATGAAAGTGGAGTTGAGAGAGGGGAGTAGCCAACGAAGAGCTCTTGATTCTTCCACAATCTGCCAGACCTCCTGCTTGATCAAGTCCCAGAAGGTGTGAAAGAATGTGGTGGTGAAACCATCTGGGCCAGGGGCTTTTCCTTCTTTAAGCTGGGTCATTGCCTCATCCACTTCCTGGAGCTGAATCAGGCGAAGGAGGAGCTCGTTATGTTCCTCCGTGATGAGCTTCGGCACATTGGTGATTATTTTCCCAATAGCTTGTAGTCGATCTCCTTCAGGCTCTTGGTGGATCTGCTGGAAGTGATTGAGGAGAACCTCCTCAATTTCCTCATGCCCCTCTACTTTTATCCCCTCTTGATTCTGGATGAAAGGTATACCATTATGCATTCTTCTCTGCATCGTGGTTCTGTGGAAGAATTTGGTATTATGCTCTCCTTCCTTCAACCACCTGACCCAAGATTTTTACTTCCAGTATATTTCCTCCTGTTTTCGCCTCTCCTCGAGCTAGCTGTGAATGCTTCTTTCATGTTCCAGAGTTGCCTCCGTATGCCCCTGTGTGATTATCTTTTGATGGAGATCCACGAGTTCCTGATTCAAATCTTGTTGAGCCTTAAAGATGTTGTCGAAGGTCTCCCTATTCCATCTCTTTAGGTGATTTTTTAGAAATCTTAGCTTCTGTTGAAACTGGTACATTTTTGTCCCTTCTGGGGGGATGAAGGATGCCCAGGTGGTCTTGACGAAGTCCTTGAATGCTGGGTGCGAGAGCCAAAACCCCTCAAAGCGGAAGGGTCTTTTAGTTAATTCACCCAGCCTTTGCCATTGGAGAGCAATCGGCCAATGATCCGACCCTGTGTGCGCTAGGATTGCAGCTGAAATATCTCCTCCTAGATGCACCGCATTGTCAGAGATGAGGAAACGGTCCAGTTTGGAGGAAATTTGATGTTTGCCAGCTCTACGATTGCTCCAGGTGAAGGTACCGTTACAGAACGGCAGATCTATAAGAGAGGCGGTCTGGATGAAGTTCTTGAAGCGAGTTCCTTCTTGATCCATTCTGCTTCTTCCTCCTAACTTCTCCTCTATCTTGGTTATCATGTTGAAATCGCCTCCGATAATCTATAGAGGGTGCCTACGATTATTGTTCAGAGCTTCTATAGTGTCGAGGAGCTCTATTTTGGAACTTGTATCTTTCGGGAAGTACACATTTGATAAATTGCCGTTAATATTTGTGCCTAGAATGTGGAAGACTGCCTGAATGAGGTGATGGGAGGCATGAAAATCTGTGAGATTTACTGCTTGGGTATTCCATGTTACAGCAAGCCCTCCAGAGGCACCTGAAGCGTCAACTGCAACAGAGCGGTAGCCTGGCCAGGCTTTGGAGAGAATCCTTTCTAAGGTAGAACTGTTGCATTTGGTTTCCTGGAGGAAACACATTTGCGACTTTTCCAACTTAATCACGTTTCTTAACATTCTGAGTTTTCCAGGGATATTGAGCCCTCTTAAGTTCCATGATATGAGCTTCATGGTTCAACTATTGATTGAGGGTTTGTAGTACTTCGTCAGTTTAGCATACCTGCCTGAATCTACCAGGAGTTTCCCGATCTCGATCGTTCGCTGAAGATCCATTCTTCTTCCTCTCTTTTTAGTATCTTTTGGGGGTAGGCTGCCATCCCAGTGACTGCCTGGTTGAATCCCCAGCTGCTGGTGATGATAGGCCCTCGAGATGACCACTTCCAGCTTGTTGAGTTGATTCTCGGGTATAGTATCAAATGCCTTCTGTTTGCATGCGAGTTCTAATTCTAGGATATCTAGTCCATTCATATCTATGCTTTCTAGCTCTTCTTCCATTGGTTTCCCTTGGCTACTTCCTTCTATATAGATCTCTGAGCCCTGGGGGAGATCTGCCTTTCCATCAACGTCCATAGCCTTGTGTTTCTCAGCTGTCTCTGTCTGGCTTTGTCTTAAGGTAGCTGAAGAGCTGATAGGGGGGTGAGGTTTGAAAGGGGGAGGGGGGCGGGATGAGGAGGCAGGCGGATCTAGGGTGGGCTTTGGGTTTGAGGGTTGCTCGTCAGAGATCTGAGCAAGAATGCCGAATCTGTTCTTAGATGCAGGGCTATGAGGGTTATTTTGCTGGGGTTTGGGCCCATTCGAGGATTTCTTGTGCGCATGTCTGCGGCTAGAGACTTTGGTGAAGCCTTCCTGGACTAGGGTTTCAGAGGGATAAGAGATGTTGGCTTTGGCATTCAGAGGGCAGTCCCTGAAATGATGCCCCAGAGCATGGCATTTTCGGCATCGAAAAGGTACCTGTTCATAGTCAAGTGGTTGGATCCATTCTTCATCTCGATGGGTGAGAGTTACCGATTCAGGCAGGGTTTCGTTCAGGCACATGAAGACACATATGTGTGCGTAGGAAATGAATTTGCGTGATTTTGTGTCTTCTGCTGCTTTGACGTATTCCCCCAGTCCATTTCCTATGCCTCTGAGAATGTCCTCGTCCTAGTACTCATCAGGAAGTGAGTACATTCTGATCCAGGCTGGTGCCCATGTGAGATCTTCCTTATCCGGATTAAATTTTGGTTTCCATTCCCTCAGATACAGTCCAGCTGAGTTAAAAAAGTATGGCCCTGATTCCAGAACCCTGATTTTGTCCTCAAGACATAAAAAAATAGAAGTAAAGAAGCCTTTTGGCCCTAACTGCAGGGTGACATCTCCTTTAGGTTTCCATTTTGTCGCAATCCACCCATTTAGGGCTCTTTTAGTCGGCCAAAACCCTATAAAATTCCCAATAAGGGCATGATCTCTCACGTACTCGATTCGCCTGTCAATCTTGTCTCCCAGCAGCTCTATTCGGGGCCGTTCCTTAGCCATTGGCCGGCAGGTTGCTGATGAGACTTTAGGGTTCGCTTCCGGTTCATCCCCCCCATCATGCGAGCCTCTAACTTTGTCCTTCCGATAGTCCGTCTCCTCTTTTTCATGTTGCTGGCGTTTCCCTTTGTTTAAGATCTCCCTATTGACTGATCCGAAGATAACGGTCTGCTCAGGGCTGATCTGCGACGGGGAGGGCTCAGACGCCCCCCGCTGAGAATGCGCCATTGGGCTGCTCTAATGCTCTGCTGCTCTGTCACGCTGCAGAGGGATCCGATCCGTCCGCGAGATGGTTCAGTGCTGCAGTCTGCACCATTGCGGGATGCCTCAGAACCCTAGTTCTCCCGCTACGCCATTTGTGACATATTACAAGTTATCATTGTTGAAGATTGCAGAGACACAGTTTGCCTCTTCAATCATCATGTTGAAGAGGTTGAGGGAGGTCAATACTGCTCTTGGGGCCATGGTTATTTCATAGTTTTGGTCTTTTTGGAGAAAGACATATCAAGAAGCCTCAAAAAGAGTGAAGGATATAATGTTAGATGATGCTTGGTGGGAGAGGTTAGATATACTTATTAGGATCATGGACTCTATCATTGCTTTGCTACGATTTGCAGATACAAACCAACCCATCCTAGGAGAGGTTTATGAGGGATGAGATTCCATGATTGAGTCTATGAGGACCATTATTTTGCAAAGTGAGTTCCCTGAGTATGAGACATCATCAGAGGCCTTCTTCACCACCATATTGGATATTCTTGTTAGCAGATGGGACAAGATTTGCACACCTTTGCATTGTTTGGATCACTCATTGAACCCAAAACACTACAACCATGAGTGACTGAATGGTGGACCTTCCCACAAATTCCCTTCTCACATGGATGGTGAAATTTCAGAAGGGAGGAAGGATGCATTGAGGTGGGATTTTCAGGATAGAGCATCCCTTGATGAGGTGGAGGATGCCTTTGCAGTGTTTTCCATTGGCACTAGTCGATTTGCAATATATTATGTGATTAGAGACAGGGGGGCTAAGAAGCCCTATTCTTGGTGGGAAACTCATGGGGCAAGAAGCCCTCCTCTACAACAATTATCCATGAGGCTCCTTGTTGAAAATGGAAACAAGAAATGCTAAAAGTAGAAGTGCTAAAAATAACACTAGTAAAAATAGCAGTTTGGGTACCAGTGCTAGATTGAGCAACAGGGAATGAAAAATGGAAGTGCTAAAAATAGCATTCTATTGTTAGAAGTTCAGGATGGATTCCTATTTTAGTCAGTCCCTGGACTAAAAATAGGAAGTAAAATTCAAATTTGAACTTAATAGCTGTTTGAAAATAAATAAATTAATTCTCCATGAGTTAATTAGTTGTGAAAAATCAAACATGAAGTCTATGTGAAGACATTCCCTCTATTAATTGAGGAATTTATCCATCAGTTAAAGAGATAAGGATGAGTTCTAATTTGAGTAGTAACAAGTTGGCTTAGTTAACTGAATCAAGTCCAGTTATATTTGATTTAAACAATTTGTTTAAATTAAGTTCGTTCATTTAGTTAATGCATGCTAGGATATAACTACTGTACTTCAGATAACTGAAGATGCTCTCATGAATAACTCATGCATGTCAGTTCAGATAGAGACCCAGTTGAGATCAGAGAAGGGACAGTGTACTATTAGTTGGATGAATGTTTTTCCTATAAAGGAAGCTCATCCATGAGAAGGATTGATCTCCTTCAAGACTACACAGTTGGATCAGAGGTTGGTGAGTGTTTGAAGAGGCCAATTCACAAAAGTGGCTGTACTGGACCCCAATCAGAATTGGGCAAAGAATAGGAGGCTTGGAGGGCAGACCAAAGGTTAGATAGAGGCCTTTGACTGTCTATGAGTAGCAGAGGTATTGCAGAGAGAGCAAGATAGCTTTTGAGATAATTCTTTTTGTAATACTGGTTATATTTCCACTTGTATGATAATATAGAGTTGGGGTTTTAGGCTGAGGCTTTCCCCGGGTAAATTCTTTTGTGTTATGTGTGATTCATTCCTTCTTATCAGTTATATGTGTTCTTATTGATGTTTCTCATGTTCGATTAAGCTTCTACTAAATTGGTTGTAGAAGTAGATCAAGTATTTTTCTTTAGTATATTGCATTATCAGGTGATCTACATGTGGGAGTTTCTACACTCCTCCCTCAGGTGACTTGATCCTCTTGTTGCGAGAGGAATTGTAGCACATATGGGAATTTGTATAGTGTCAAGAAGAGAAGGCTTAAGTAGTCCAGGGCAGAGACAATGGTGTATGTGCATACCAACCTTTGTCTCATTTATAGGCAAAGGGATGAGTGGTTGAAGGGAAAGAAAAATTTGTGGGATGTCTTTCCTGATGATATGGGTTTGGACAACAATGTTGAGTTGGCATTGACCAACTTGGATCTTAATGAGGCAGTGCTAGAGCTTGTCACTTATGATGATGGTGATACTCTTGAGGGGTCATCCTCCACACCAACAAATGCAAAGATGACACTGGATACATAGGATGAGGATGCAATAGAGGAGAGCAGTGGTGACCATGACAATGCTATTGATTTCGATGATGATGATTGATGAATCATGACTCATGAGCTACCTACTGCCTTGTACTTGTAGTTGTTTTGTATTTGTTATTAGCCTATTTCTATTTTCCAATGGCATTGCTACTACATATGTAACACATTTTGATTTTGATGATGTAATGAGAAAACTGCAATTCCTTGTCTTTCTCCTATTGGATCATTGATGAATCTATCACAATTGTATTTGAATGCATAATGTTACTTTGTAAAACTTACAAATTTTAAATTTACAATGTAAAATCTAGATCTATGTCTAAATTTGTATCATGAGTGAGAATTTGTGTGAGAAATATCTATTTTTTAATATATTATATATATATTATATATATATATTAAAAGTTGATCCCCTGGAACATGACAAGTAGGATATATATATATATATATATATTATTTGATGGAGTCAAAATGTTTACATAACATAACATTACAACATCTCTTCCATACTAGCCTAGAAAGCACTTCTTGGTACAATAATAATTTTTTTTTGTTAAGCTTGGTAGATCCTCCTTTTTCATTGATTTATAACGCAAATTTACACCACATAGATTTGGCTAGGTGGCCTCAACTTAACCAATGGGAAACCAATTCTATTGGCCACCTATCTACATTGTATGCCATCCAATACCGAAAAATATTAAGTCTCTCTATCCAAGCTACATAAGTCTCAGATTCTTGTTCATACTCTAGAGATCTACATACATATATAATTGCATAAAGAAATTTAAAAGCTATTCGCATATATAAACAAAAACATCATAAAGTAGGCTTGCTAGTCATGTTGTTCAACAGATGTTGATTCCACCAATGTTGGATCCTTAGCGTTCATACCTGGAAACTATATTTGGACCAAGATACAAGTCAGGTGCCTCTCAATTCGGCCAAACCAAACATCCTGTTTGTGCACTTGGAACTGCACCTTCTGGAATTCATGCTTGTAATTCGACATGCCTTGGATAGTAATAGCCATGCCAACCGAAGTTTGTTCCATTGCCTTTCCCAACAGGCTTTTCATCAACCAGTAGAGGTAGAGGGTTTGCTTGAATTGAGTGATTCTTCCTCTAGTATTTCCAAGATCTAGTAAGAGGACTCTTTAATCTTCCAGTTTCGTTTCTGTCTCACTCTCCTACTTCACTTCTTCTTCCCAATCATCTAACAACTTGTTCTTCATTGGTTCCTTCTCAATATGTGGTTGATGCTTCACTAATTAAACTTTTGACAAACTTCCTACCTGTTCGACCATATGACGGGCCCGGTTCTGTGTCTTTCCTGGTTGCATGAGGCTTCTTGCTGCGGCCTTGAGTTTTTGCAGGGTGTGCCATTGTCTCTTTGGCCCAATCATGTACAGTGCAACCAACTACATTTCATTGTATTGCAATAAGGTTTATGAACACAACTGGTAGGATTGCAACACTCTGACCCACCAACATCATATCCCCCCTATCACTTGCAATGCCCTGTCCATCGGGTTCATGGGCGATTTACCGAGGCAGGACCAGCCCAAGACCTACACCAAGGACTACTCTTCGCCACAGACACCCCCTCTTAGCATCAGTCCAACATACATTGTCTCCCTAGTCCTAGGTTGGGAGGTGCAACCGCTTACAGGCTATCAGCCCACCCATGCTAGCATACTTTTTGTTATCTGCCTAGTACTGAAAAGGATGACCTAACCCAGGAATCCACCCATCCCTAAACCCCATGACTCTACCATCACCATATTGTCTTCCATAGCCAATTCTAATTCCCTACCTGATTTCCCGCCCAAAGTGGTTCTCTTTCTTCTTTCTCATTCCCAGGTTTCTACTAACCCCCTTCGAATTTGCATGGTCTTACTGCAGGGATTACCTCACAAATTGTAGGTGAATTGGTCGACGCTAACCCTATGGCCCAACCCCCCAGCTTGACTGATGACATGCCTACATGCATCCATACTAAGCCCTTTGCCCAACACCATCAAAATTCCCATACGGGAAAGAAAAATCTCAAAGCAAAGAGAAATGGAGAGGTTTCCTATCGAGTGCCAGAGACAAACGCAAAGGCCTACATACGCCACTAGCCAACCCCCCCAGTTCCCCTTTGTTTTACAGTCCTTCCCCAAAATTCCTTCCCTCTCCCTCAAATGAAACCCAAAGTAGGTCAACATTATGAAAGTGGAGAGATAACTGATAACATACCTATAATCCTTCGCGTGTAGTGGATGGAAGTGCTACTACTCATAGCGCCATAGAACCTGCCCACTGCACCAGTCTCCTTGCCCACAATCACTCTGATGCTCACCACCCTTCTCTCTAAAGAAAATACAAAACTCAACACCTCTCTTCCTCCCACCGCCACCTTTCCCATATACAGTACTCGCCATCATGAAAGGGGCCACCGCACCCATCGCCATGAGTGTGTGGGGGTTGGTGGGTCTGTACATTGCAGTACACCCCATTGACGCCGAATTAAATTTATAATCTTTCGGCTCGCACTTCGATCGGGGCCTAGGCCTACTGAATGCCCATGCTGAAGGCTTTGTCTCTGGTCTTGCACCAAGATTTCATCCAGGGTCTGATACCTTTCATCCCAGGGCTGCATTGGCCATATTTTTTCCATAGGGTTATTTTGGTGGTTACATCCCCAATTGTCCAGGAAGTCCGCCGCTTTATTTCCTTCTCTTTTGACATGATTGACCATGATGTAATCAAATTTATGAATCACCTCTCCTATTTCTTGGATGAGTCTGGCAGTTCGCCAGCTGTGGCTGAGCTTATCCCATTTGGTTCCATGGTTAAGTTTTGTCAGTGTGTTAATGACCAAGCTAGAGTATCCCTCCACCACTAGATTTTTGTATCCCATTAGAATAACTATTGCAGGTCTTGCTTGGCTGCAACGAATTCAATTTCATTATTGCTAGTGAACCCACAAGAGTTTGCATAAATTAATTGGGTATTGGTTTTGAAATCCCTGAAGAGACCACCTAGACTAGCCAATCCTGGGTTGCCCTTTGAGGCTCCATCAAAATTTAGTTTTATAAATCCCTCCACCAGAGCTGTGAAGTGGTCCAGAGATGTCATACCCATCCTGCCTTTTTTCCATGTTGAAGGAGCTATCATTTCCGATGATAGATTCAATTTTTGTAATATTCGTGCTTCCTAGGGGGCTACCTACCAGTCCACTTGGTGCCATTGCTCCACTAAGTTCATTTCCCTGATGTTCTGGATAATTCCTTCCTAGAATTTTTCCTGGGTTAAGGATTGATTCTTGAAAATTTGACGGTTACATTCCTTCAATATAGCCCATAGGGTTAGTCCCAAGTCTAGTCCCCAAGCTCTGTTTACCACCGGGTTGGAGAATATATGGCCTCTATAGAGGAGTATTGTTTCACTGATACTATGGTTATCCCGATCCATTCTTCTGAATACTCCTTGCACTTGTCTCCATTTCCGTTCTGCAAATGGGCAGGTGTTGAGCATGTGTTCAAGGTCTTCACTTTGATGTTGTCATAACCAACAAAACAAGGGTCCATGGAACCCCCTTCGTTGGAGCTGGTCCCATGTTAAGATGCGCCCTCTACTTACTAGCCATAAGAAGTGTGCCACCTTCGGCCACCATCCGCCCTTCCATATCTTTTTCCATATCAAGATTTTCCCTTCCTAGTCTTTCTCAATCTGTAAATCGTATGTGTCTTTGATGGTGAAGGTACCTTTAGTGGTATGTCCCCATCTCAGTATATCAGGGCCATTTAGGACAATCAGTTTTCTAGATCAAAGTTCTTTGTATAACTGATTCCATTGTTTCGTCTCAGGAGCCTATGGCCAATATGCTTGCTTCTTCCATCTTCTCCAACCTCCCTCCCCTTATTCTTCTTTCTAGAATTGCTCGACCATGTGGATGTTCATATCCCTGGTGTATATGAGTATATCTCTCAGATCCTTCCTTTCAAACAATCACTCCCTTTATTGCCAAAAGTCTTGCCAAAATTGTGTTAGTTTTCCATTTCGGATCTCCCAGAAGGCATGTTGTTGGATGAGATTCCTATTTTGGGCTATCAGGTTCCATATCATCGATCCTTTAGGAGGGTCCCTATATTGGAGAATGTTTTTGGTTCTTTCCGGCATGTTATATTTTCTTGTCCATATTTATTTCCAGATGTCCGACCCTCCTCCTATCCATCTCCACCATAATTTTTCTCCCATTACTTGGTTCAGAATGTAAGGGTCTCTGAGGCCTAAACCCCCTTCCATATTTTTTTTAACAAGGACCATCCATGAGACCAAAGCTCACTTCCTAAGTTGTTGTGTGCCTCCCCAAAGAATTTTTTTAAAGATGTCTACCATTTTGGAGCAGGCCGTTTTCGAGGTTTCCATTCCAAAAAGTTGATAAATAGGAATGGATTGAAGTACATAATTGAGGAGGGTGGTCCTTATTGCTAGGTTGAGGGATTTGAAGGCCCAACTACTGAGTTTTCCCTTAATTTATTTAGCATAGTTTGCCAGTAGGAGGTCTTTAATGAATTCTCAGATAGGTTCATTCCCAAATATTTAGATGGAAGGGATCCAATGCCAAATCCCAGGACCCAAGAAATGTATGCCTGGATGTTCCCTTGAGTGTTAAAAAAGAATATACATGATTTTTCATTATTAATCATTGTCCCAGAAGCCTCCATAAAGGTGTGAAAAACCTTTTTTATTGGGTGAGCTTCTCTCAGTGTGACCTGACAAAAAAACATGATGTCATCTACAAATTGTTGATGGGTGATGGCCAGGTCATTGCCCTAGATCCTTAGACCCTGCAACCTTGATTCTTGGACTTCATTTTTAATAATATACCCCAAGCTTTCCGCCGCGAAAATGAAAAGAAAGGGAGATAAGGGATCCCCTTGTCTTAGGCCACAGGAGGGGTTAAAGGTAGGGGTGGGAGAGCCATTGAGTAGAATGGAGATAACTAGGGAAGATACCATGACATATATCCAATTTATCCATCGTTGGTCAAAGCCGAAGGCTTTGAGGATGTTGTTGAGGTAATCCCAACTTAACCAATCATAAGCCTTAGAGAGATCCGACATAATCATCATCTTGGGAGATTTCTCGCTTTTAGCGAATGCCTTATTTCTTGTGAGGCTACAAACCCATCAAGGATTTGTCTACTTTCCACAAATCTAGTTTGCTCAAGAGATATAAGGTTGGGTAGTAAGGGTTTGAGGCACTTTATAATTACTGGAGCAATGATTTTGTATACAACATTACATAACGAAGTGGGATGGAACCCTTGCGGATCTTCATATTTTGAAGTCTTTGGAATAAGAGTAATGAAAGTGGCATTAAGACTAGGGCATACCTTCTGGTTTCGGTGTGATTCTTCCACCACCTCTAGAATTTATTGTCCCATGAAACTCCAAGTAGCTTGGAAGAACTCTGTTGTGAATCCATCTGGGCCATGGGCCTTGTTTTTTGCATTCCTTTTACAACCTCTTCGACCTCCTCCATCGTGACTGCACACATCGGAGCTAGATTCTCATCCCTGGAGACTAGTTGGGGGATGTTACTCATGATCCTTTGAATAGCTTCCGAGTGGTCCTCCGGTGGTTCTATAAGTTGGTCTTTGAAATGGTTCACCAGTTATTTCTCCATTTGCTCATGTTGAACCCTGCGATTCCCCTCCACATCTTTCAAGGAGTAAATTCAATTGTGCTTCCTATGTTGGACCATGGCTTTATGGAAGAAACGAGTGTTTCATTCACCTTCCCACAATCGGTTCACCCTTGATTCTTGCTTTCAAAGTATTTCCTCTTGTTTTCTTCTTTCCTCCAGCTGATTGATTAATTGGCATTCTTGTTTCACTAGGTTATTTGATCTCCCTTCTTGGATGATTTGTTGTTGCAGATCCTCAATTCTCTTATTCAAATGAAGTTGTTTTTTCATAATATGCCCAAATTACTCCCTGTTCCATTTTATTATCTTATGTTTGAGTTCTTTCAGCTTTAGTTGGAAGGTGTGCATTCAGTTCCTTCTTTACTTTTCACTCTTCCTCCACCACTCTTTAATTTTTTCTAGAAAATCTAGGTCCCTTAACCAAAATGTCTCGAATCAAAAAGGTCATTCTTAGGTCGCAAGTCGATCTCTAATCTTATCGGCCAATGGTCAGAGCCTATACATGGGAGGATCAAGGCTTCCATGACTATGTCCCTTCTTATAGTTTTCTCTGAAATCAAATATATGTCTAAGTGTGAGGTGATCTGGTGGCTTCATCCCCTCTTATTATTCCAAGTATGAACTCCATTAATGGTTGGTAGGTCTACTAGGTGGAGCTCTGCTATAAGGTCCCCAAAGGCTTCCATATCAGCCTCTGTTTGTCTCATCCCTCCCTTCTTTTTTGCTAGGGAGGTAATCATATTGAAATCTCCTCCTACTACCCATAGGTCATCTAGGTATAGATTCCTCAATTTTGTCAAATTATGGAGGAATGCCCCTTTTTCCCCTAGGATGTGGGGTTCATAGAAACCTGTGAGAAGAACACATTCTCGGGATCCATTATGTCAGAATTTGCTTGAGAGTATTTTTGGTAGGTTGATCCATTCATCAAATATTATCTCCCTAGGGTTCTAAAGGATCGCAAGACCTCCCACACTGTCATTTGTGTCCTAAGCGATTACTTCATACTGGGGTTTGAAATTGTTTAGGATTTCTTTTAGTTTTCTTTCACTGATCTTTGTTTCTTGTATTATGATTCGTGATACTTGGCTTATCTCTCTTTAATCTATCTTTAAGATACCTTTGTTTGCCTCTACTATTGAGGCCTCATATATTCCAGGATGTAATAATCATTTCCATGGTTTGTTGGGTTGGTGAAATACCTCTGATAGTAGTACTACAAGTAGCTCCCCAACCATCTGTATGGAGTCATTCAAAGTTCTTTGTGCATGATTCTTACCCCCTTTTCCTTTGGGTCCAGGATCTTGGGCTTGGCTAGCTTGGGAGCATAAATGCTCCAATTGGACAATAATAGTTGTACCCTATTTGGCTTTGTATTGTTTAAATGTTTCCTTATATAGTTGCTTCTGATCTTCTCGAATGAAACGTTCATCCAGATGCCTCCATTATTTTAGTAGGTGTAGGTTTTATAGAAATTACCTGCATACGAATTCTAAAACACAGAAAATAAACAATGCGAGAGCATAACACATAAAACACATACACAAAGATTTTCCCCTGGATCCCAAAACCGGGACTACTAGCTTGATTTTTCATTATATTCCTTTCAATGTTACAATACATATTTATACATGCCAAAGCATCCAATACCATGGAACAAAACCAATTGCATCCAAAACCATGTGCGAAAATCATGCACAAAACCATAGGTAGGTCCGCCCAACCTAATATAGGGTCCAAAAACAAAATTTTCTGGGGTGCTGCCCCAGACCCCATAGAGGGAGGCTACTCGCACCCCTCAAACCCCCTGTGATCCCCCCCACGCAATCGGCACAACGAAGGGGGGGGCTCTGCCCCCCCCCTAACCCCCCAGTTAACTACATGGGCTAGTCGTGGAAAGAATATAACAGAACCCGACATTATCACACTTGTTTTCTTTCCACAAGGGGCCACAAGAGAGCTTAGTCATTTATCTATCCCTACAACAACCATAGTTTCTCTACACCAAGAGAACTTCTCAGAGCTCACATATTTTGTCAATGCATCTGCAATATTCTTCAAAGTGTCCACCTTTACGAGCAACACCTTTTTGTCTTCTATCATATCCCTCACAAAGTGATACTGAACATCAATGCGCTTTGTCTTTGAATGATATTCAAGGTTCTTTGCCAAGAAAATTGCACTTTGGCTGTCACAATCTATCCTCATAGCTCCCTATACTAACCCAATACTTGAACACAATCTCTGCAACCAAAATGCTTCCTTGCTTGCATGAGTGGCTACCATGTATTCTACCTCTGTAGTTGATAGTGTCACTACAAATTGTTTCTTACTCATCCAACTGACTGCACCTCCAAATAGGTTAAACACATACCCACTTGCAAATCTTCTATGATCCAGATCTCCAGCCTAGTTTGCATCAACAAAGCCACAAATATGCAACACCCTATCCAATCCTTGTCTTCCTTGGTAGCACAAACCATAATCACTAGTGCCACACAAATACTTGAAAACCTGCTTCACTGTTGTCCAGTGCTCCTTCCTTGGTTTTGACATAAACCTGCTCAACACTCCCACTACATGTGCAATGTCTGGTCTAGTACAGACCATTGCATACATCAGGCTACCAACTACACTTGCATATGGAACATGGGACATGTCCTCTTCCTCTTCTCGTGTCTTCAGACATTGTTCAATAGATAACCTAACACCTATAGGAATAGGAACCTTCACCGGTTTACTATCCTGCATATTAAACCTCTACAGTATTGTCTCGAAATACTTCCTCTGGTTTAACTAGAGCTTCCTCTTTGCTCGGTTTCTTTTAATTTCCATGCCCAAAATATAGTTTGCAACACTAATATCTTTCATGTCGAATTTGGAGGACAATTGGGCCTTCAAATCCTGGATAATTTCTTTGTCATTTCCAACCAGCAACATATCATCCACATACAAGACCAGATAAATAACACGGTCACCAATTAATTTAAAATATACACATTGATCTAGTTTGCTTTTGGTGAAGTCACGTCCCCATGTAAATGTATCAAATTTATGATACCACATCCTTGGTGACTGTTTTAACCCATACAGAGACTTCTTTAACTTTCATACCATTTCTTTCTTAACGTTCACCGCAAAACCTTCAGGTTTCTTCATGTAGATCTCCTCTTCCAGATCCTCGTGAAGAAATGTTGCCTTCACATCCATCTGTTCTACCTCAAAATCAAAAGCAGCAGCAACAAATAAAATTAATCTAATAGAAACTACCTTGGAAACAGGAGAAAAAATATCACCAAAATCAATTCTCGTCACCTAGGAATAACCTTTTGCTACCAATCGAGCTTTGTATTTCTCCACCTTTCCTTCAACATTTGTCTTCTTTTTGAACACCCATTTGCTGGAAATGGGTTTCCTTCTAGCTGGCAACTCCACCAGATCCCAAGCGTCATTTTTGTGCAAAGATGCCATTTTATCAACCATGGCCTCTTTCCATAGTTTTCCATCCTCTAAATCTACTGCTTCCTTCAAAGTTCTGGGATCATCAGTAACAGATAAAGAAAAATTTGAACAGAAAGCAGATGGACTATACCTTTCCGGTTGCCTTCTTTCTCGAACTGATCTTTTCACACTCGGAGTTTGCGGCTCTTCATCTTTGGATTCCTCCTTGTAGGTTTTAACCCCATACAGAAATTACCTGCATACGAATTCTAAAACATAGAAAATAAACAATGCGAGAGCATAACACATAAAACACATATACATAGATATTTTGCCCTAGATCCCAAAACTGGGACTACCAGCTTCATTTTTCATTATATTCCTTTCAATGTTACAATACATATTTATACATGCCGAAGCATCCAATACCATGGACTGAAAAACCATCGCGTCCAAAACCATGGACCGAAAACCATCGCGTCCAAAACCATGGACCGAAAACCATCGCGTCCAAAACCATGTGTGAAAATCATGCACAAAATCATAGGTGGGTCCGCCCAACCTAACATAGGTTCTAAAACCAAAATTTTCTGGGGCGCTGCCCCGGACTCCATAGAGTGGGGCTACGGGTACCCCTCAAACCCCCTGTGACTTCCCCCCCTCTAACCCCCGGTTAGCTACGTGGGCTAGTTGTGGAAAGAATATAACACAAGCCAACACTCCTCTGCTGTAGAGTCTGATTCTTACTCCTTAAGCTCAAACTCTATCTTCTCAGGTTCCTTTGGTTGGAATTCATGTTTAATAACATATTTCACCTCTCTGAACACCATATCTCAACTGTACACAACCTTCTTTGTTACTGGGTTCCAAAACTTATAACCCTTTAAACCATCCTTATACCCAATAAAGATGCACTTTTTAGATTTACTGTCCAACTTGGTTCTTTTCTCCTTTGGAACATGTACATATGAATCGCATCCAAATACCCTCAGATGTGAAAGAGAGGGTTTCTTACCAGTCCATACCTCTTGTGGAGTCTTATCCTCCAACGTTGATGAAGGTGATCCGTTGACTAGGTAACATGCTGTCTCCACCGCCTCTGCCTAGAATTCCTGTCCTAACCCGACACCACTGAGCATGCTTCTTGCCCTTTCCATCAACGTCTTGTTCATCCTTTCTGCAACTCCATTTTTCTCAAGTGTGTATGGAGTAGTCTTCTGCCATGCTATACCACACTTGTTACATAATTCTTCAAATTCCTTACTGCAAAACTCTCCACCGTTATTTGTCCTCAACACCTTTATCTTCTTCTCTATCTGGTTTTGCACCAAAGCCCTAAATTCTTTAAACATGTCAAAGAATTCAAATTTCTTCTTAAGGAAATATATCCATGTATTCCTTGAGAAGTCATCTACAAATGATACATAGTACACAAAATTACCCAGTGATGGAACCTTCACAGGTCCAAACACATCACTGTGCACAAGCTCTAATATTTGTTTCACCCTCTTACCACCAAAGGGGAAACTCACCCGATTTTGCTTCCCATATACACAATTTTCACAAAAATCAAAATCTAGAGACCTATTACACATACCTTGTACCATACCTTTATCATGAAGTATTCGAAGGCCCTTCTCTCCAATATGTCCAAGCCTTTGATGCCATAGCATGGTCTTCTCTCTAGAGACCACTAGATTTTCTGCTCCACTTTCAGGAACCACAAAATTGTTGCACCCATCAACAATAGTGCTACCTTGCAGCTTGTACAGAGTTCAAATTCAAACTCCCTGCATAAATACCAGTGCTCCCCGAACCATCTTATAGGTATCCTTCTCGAACACTGTTTTTACACCTGCATCATCCAACTTGCTTACAGAAATCAGACTTCTAGCTAATTCAGGAATATACAAAATAGCTAGAAGTGTTCTAACCCTTCCACCTTATGACTTCAACTTTAATTTTCCGCGACCAACAATTCTAGCCTTCTTGTCATCCCCCAAGAAGGCATCACCACCATCATATTTCTCATACTCGCAGAACCACTCTCTATGGGGAGTGAAGTGAAAGGATGCACTTGAGTCAATCAACCATGCTCATGATCTACATGTGTACTTGAAGAAGCCAAGTACACATCCCCACCTTCATCTGAGGTGGTTTTCGCCTCTGCAGAAGGAGCATCATCAGATCCCTTTCCTTCATCAGGAGCTTTAGATTTACACTCCCTTCTGAAGTGCCCTTCCTTTCCGCATTTCCAGCACACCACCTTTGTAGGTTTTCCTGGAGATTTAGATCTCCCTCTAGATTTAGATCTCCACTCGATGACTTATTTTTGTTTCTGTTCTGGGACCGTCCTCGTACAAACAAGGCATCACCATTCTGGTTGTCCATATTTTTCCACCTCATCTCCTCCGTCAGCAAGGCTGAGACTATTTCATCAAACTGCAAAGCAGTTGCATTGCTACCTATTGCAATAACTATACTATCCATGAATCTGGTAGAGAACACAAATTGATGCACTTATCTTCATCTGAAATTTTAATATCAATAGATGCTAACTGACTTACCACAGTATTAAATGCATTTAGATGCTCTATCACCAAGTCTCCATCTTTCATCCTCAGGTTATACAGCTTTTTCTGTAAGAACAGTTTGTTCACCAGAGACTTAGATTGGTACAAAGTCCCTAACTTGTCCCACAAAGCCTTTGCGTAGCTTCCCCTGATACATTCAGCAATACTGAATCTTAGACACACAATCGTATTGTGATTTTTGCCTTCCGATCCAACTTCTTCCATTCTTCATTAGTCACTATTGTTGCTTTAGTACTTGGATCTACCGCAATCCACTGATCTTTACCACCAACAGATCCTCCATCTTGAGTTTCCACAACTCAAAACTCTGACCATTAAATTTCTCAATCTCTATCTTTCCACCACTCGCCATCTTATTTCACTTCCAAAATCTATCTCGCAGATCTCCCACTGAACAGGGTCTACCACAGGCTTGAGTGAAACCCCTCAACAGCAAAGGCGTCCCCTTGAAGCCAAAAACAGCTCTGATACCAAATGTAGGTTTTAACCCCGTACAAAAATTACCTACATACGAATTCTAAAACATAGAAAAATAAACAATGTGAGAGCATAACACATAAAACACATATACACAGAGATTTTCCCACTGGATCCCAAAACCAGGACCACCAACTTGATTTTTTGTTATGTTCCTTTCAATGTTACAATACATATTTATACATGTCGAAGCATCCAATACCATGGACCGAAAAACCATCGCGTCCAAAAAACATGTGCAAAAAATCATGCACAAAACCATAGGTGGGTCTGCCCAACCTAACATAGGGTCCAAAATCAAAATTTTCTGGGGCGCTGCCCCGAACCCCATAAAGTGGGGTTATGAGTACCCCTCAAACCCCTTGTTAACTACATGGAAAGAATATAACACAACCCAACAGTGATGGCATATTCTGTGAAATAAATTGTTTACTTATCTCCTGAAAAGAAAAAATGAAAAAATGTCATACATACAGTGCACCAAATTTGTACTATGTTCCTTAAGATGAATCTGATAAAGAAAATGGAAAAATATGAAGTTCATACATAATTTAGCTTACCTTTTCAGAATCCTTTGTTGTTGTTTCATTTTCTTTGTGTAGATTTTTTAGCTTCCATAAACTAAGTTGTCCCACTAGCTCAGCATGACTCTCCTTTAATAAATTATGCATAGCCTCATCACTTCCTATGGATTGCCTTGGCCTATAAACAGAAATGGTATCTATGGTTTTCTCCTTGCTTCCATTAAGTTTTCAATTCATCAGCCTTCTGGAAGGTGTAGCATAGAATGACTCTGGAAGTTGTCCTTGTAAGTCCAATTGAAATGTTTGCAGTCTATTGCTCAAAGTCAGTATTTTGTCTACAAGTTTGGTACTTTTTGAATCCCCTTTACTAGGAACATTCATATTAGCCAAAATAGTAGAACCCTCAGCTACTTCTCCAGATTCTTCAAGATTTTCTGTAGGGAGAATACTTTCATAATGCTTTGTCCCTTCGAAAACCATAGAATCCTTCTCCATGACAGACACATGGTCTCCAAGTGGGACATGTAGTGACAAATATTTAGTCTCTGATGTGACATCATTTTCTATAAGCTCAAGCTTTTTCAATGGGGTATCATATTATGGTCCCTCAGCATGTTCAAGCCTCTTCAATGGCTTACCTAGGGAAAGTTGTTGATTGCACACATCCTTGTCTTCTAGAAGATATTCATTCATACTTAAACAAGGGGATATATTGTAACTTTTTCTAAGTTCTGAACTTTTGGATGGAATACTGGAGTCCAGGCTAAATAAGGTGCTTAAATAAGTTGATATATTATATCCCGTCGTAACCTCAGGGATCCTCAATGGAGTATCCAATTGGGAAGGTTCCTTCTTGCTCATCACAATCTGTATATTTTCTCCAACTTTGAGATTTTGGGTCTCCCTAGCTTCCTGGCCATTGTTTCCCTCAATTTTGGCAAGGTCAATGAATCCATCATGTTTTCCGTTGTTGTCAATATCAAACAATTGTTCTCTAATTGGAATTGCAGCAGTTATGCCATCAACAATAAAAATGCTTTCCTGGCATGCTCCATCTTCAACTTCATTATTTTCCACAGCTATATTATATCCCTCTATAACCTCAGGGGTCTTCAAAGGATTATCCAATCGATAAAGTTCCTTCTTGCAGGCAGCTTCTGTAACAATCTCTGAGATATTTTCTGGAAGAGAATCATCAATACCTGAACAAAATAATGCATCATTACTCTCCATAAGATTAGGCTTATCTAATGGATCACTAAAGTCCAATACCAAAAAAAAGAATTCAAGCAAGAAGATATATCAAGGCCTTTTGTAAGCATAGGCATCTTCAATGGAGTATCCATGTTAGAAAGTTCCTAGTTGCTAGCCACTGTGTCTACTTTCACAAGTTGTATATTTTCTCCAACTTTGAATTCTTGTGTCTCTTCAGCTCCGTTCTGTATAGATTGTTCTTCTTGGTCATCCTCTTTTCCCTCAATTTTGTCAGGGGCAATGAATCCCTCATGTTTTCCATGGTTTTCCATATCAAACAATTTTTATTTAATTGGGCTTGTATCAGTTATGCCATCAACAATACTAATGCTTTATGGATATGCTTCATCTTCAACTTCATTATTTTCAAGAGCTACATTATAATATCCATGTTCTACTTGATCACCATCTCTTAAGGGAATTTGAACATTCTTGGTGATCTGTTGAACTACATCTTCCTCCTTTTGAGGAGTTGAACCATACAACTCATTAAGGTTATAAAACTCATTTCCATTGTCTAAAAAGTTGGCTTGATGCACTTCATCCTCTGAAGCTTGAATGTTCCCATATGTTCCTTGAAGTTCATTGGACATATCTACCTATTGAGGATTTTGCACTTTCATCCAAACTGCATCAAGAGAGCCATCATTTTTCTTGTGAAAGATAGTTTCTTCAACATCCTAAGTTTCAACCATTGAAGTAAGTTCATAATGCTCCTCTTTTTAATATACAGAGTCATGAAATCCTTCACTAGTTTTGGGATCACTTAATTTATCTTCTTGACCTTCACCATTAACCAGTGAGATGTGACTTTGTTGAACATCATTTAGAACTAAAAGCTCTTCTTTATTGCATTCCCCAGGCGCTTGCCCTTCACTATATGATGCCATCTGTGATAGATTTTCCAGAGACAAAGCCTATGGTAGGAGTTTGAATTTATGAGCACCATTCAAATTGTCTACATCAAATTGAAGCTTATATTTTAATTTTGGAGTGTTTCCACATTCCATTGATTCACTTTCATAAGCTTCATTCTCATAAGTCTGTTAGTTGTCATATTCCTCCTTTTGAGGGCCATTCAACTCATCAAGGCCAAAACACAATTTTCTTTTGTCTAAAAAATAAGACTTGATTTCATGAGCTTCATCCTTCATAGCCTCTTGAGCTTCCTCATTGTAGTTCTTAGGAGATACAGTTTCTTGAGCATTATGAGTTTCACTCTTGGAAAACTATTCAATTTTCTCTTCTTTTTCAACTACAGAGCCTTGATACCCTTCAGTGGTTTTTGAATCATTCAATTCATCCTATAAACCTTCATCATTAACAAGTGATATGGGATTTTCCTGAAGATACTCTTTACTGCATTCTTCATCGGCTTGACCTGCATTTTTTGATGTCTGCTGCATTGGACCTTCTAGAACTTGATCATCTACTAACAAATTACATTTTTTCTTACCTCTAACTAAATTTGAAATCTGCTCTTCATCGGTAGTTTCTTTAGCAATGTCCAAATCATGTGATTCATCTTCATTATTTATGTCTCCTAACAGTGGACTATTTGCCAAATCTACATTTTGAACTGGAACCTTCTCTTCCACATCATAGTGTCCAAGCTCTGGCTTTTTGGATACTATATTCCAGTCCAAACAAAGTGACTAAACAGGGAGATATATTATATCCATTAGTAACCTCAGGGGTCTTCAACGAAGTATTTCACTAGGGCATTCCCTGCTTACAGGCCTCTTTTGTAAGACTCTCTAGGAGTTTGTCTAGTACGGAATCATTCGTTCCTGAACAAAGAAACATGTCATTTGTGTCCGTAGGTTTGGGCTTGTTTAAAAGAGTACCAGAGTCATTACATCAAAGGTAACAACACATCAGTACTATCATTACTGAGATAGTCCATCTTTTATCTGCAACAAAATCATACATATCTTGATGAGGGAACACATTGTTGCAGTCTACAAAACTGATTGAAATGTCTATTTTTGTTTCAAGAATAGAATTAGTTATACCTAGACAAGGGAACATATCATTATTATCTGGAATCTTAGTTTGTTTAATTTGTTCTCGAATTATTGCAGCAAATCATTAGTGGTTGGGTTGTGTCTCTTCAGCTCCATTCTATATAGATTGTTCTTCCTAGTCATCCTATTTTCCCTCAATTTTGTCAGGGGCAATGAATCCCTCATGTTTTCCATGGTTGTCCATATCAAACAATTTTTCTTTAATTGGACTTGCATCAGTTATGCCATCAACAAAATTAATGCTTTCCTGATATGCTTCATCTTCAATTTCATTCTTTTCCAGAGCTACATTGTAAGATCCATGTTTTACTTCATCACCATCTGCTAAGGGAATTTGAAAATTCTTGGTGATCTGCTCAACTACATCTTCCTCCTTTTGAGGAGTTGAACCATACAACTCATTGAGGTTATAAAACTCATTTCCATTGTCTGAAAATTTGTCTTGATGCACTTCATCCTCTGAAGCTTGAATGTTCTCATATGTTCCTTGAAGTTCATTGGAAATTTAAGCTATTTGAAGGTTATTTAGTGGCTGACCTAAAGGCCACAAATCAGCCAAGAAGATTTGGTTTAACCCAGTGTTTCTTGGTTGCCATAGGGTATAGTTTTATTCAAGTTTTAGTATAGTTAATTTGTTAATTTTTTCTAATTGAGTTTGATCACTAATCTAGTGGATGCCCAAGTAAGCTTGGCCTCTTTCACATTGGCTTTTGCTAACCTTTTTTGCAGGTATCAAGTGTCTCCTAAAGCTGATTTGTCTCTCCTCTTTTGCATTGATATTGGGCAGTAACGAACTTGCTTCTTGGCAGATTTCCTATACCTAAGAAAGTTTATTTTCGTTGCATTTGAGTGGCCATATTGTTCGTTTTTTGGATTGATATCTGACAGTTGTACTAGAAGACCTAAAACTTCATTTTGAGATGATTTTGGGGCAGCTTTTGAAAGGGAAAGAACATTTGTGGATTTGGACAACAAGGACAAGCAAATTCTTTAACTATTAGACCCTTTCATTGTACCTTCCAGAGTGGTTCTACATTCCAAGGATTCTTCATGGATTCCCTATTTTGTAACTCATTTAGACTTCTCTTCTAATCCATAAAGGGAGTTCTAAGTTTTGTTGGTTTCTGATCTTATCATTGAGTGAAAGATCAAACCAAATTTTGTAACTATTTCCAATTAACATCTAGTTTTATTTTTTAATCACTTCTAACTATTGGAAGGAGGTATCTCTCCCTTTTGAGGGATCATTTGTAAACTTCCTACAAAAACGACTTCCTTTCCATCCCTCATTTCATAAGAGGGAACCAATATAATACAGAGGCACTTGTTCTTGGGAGCTTGGTGACCTTTTCCCCTTGGCATCCCACTCTTCCTCATTTGCAGAAGGTCTCCATGTGATTGATTGAGTGGTTTGTTTTTGTCACTTAACACTAAGTATATTAAATGAACACTGATTACTTTCATTTTCATTCTCTTTTTTGCTTTCATTTCATGCATTGTAGTTCATATGCTCTAAACTTCACATGCAAAATACTTAGATGAGTCTTGTGAACTATTTTAATTTATTTTGAGCATTCCATTTTCTTATAGTTTGTATCTTGCTCTATTGCAATTCCAAATCCATTTGCTTATTTGCGTAAGTTGCTCTTATTCCTTTTCTTAAAGGCATCATTTATTTATTGAGGCATCTTTATCACTAGTTTGGCAATTGCAAATCCTTTCATCTCCTTTTGAGAAATTAGTAGATTTGATTTTTTTTGCACTTAGAGGAAATTAACCTCTAGCTTAACTGGTTGTATAGTTTTATAGGGCTCCTCTTCACCCATTTCTTTTCCAAGCCTGGAAACGGTAAACACTCGACTTGCTAAATTAGTTTGGGCATGACCAATGTTGGATCTACTTTCGAGTGGGTTGACTTGAAAAATTAGTTGGATACTCATTAATGAAGCTAAGCTTCTCCATGTTGGATCTTCTTGCATCCATCCTTATCTTTTCTTGGATAAAGTTTTGGATCCTCCACCCTCAACTCAGTTAAGAACCCTAAAGAACCAACTAGCAACTATATCTAATGGGAGGAAAAAGGTTCCAAGGTATTTTACAATGTTAAAGGATACAATAACTGTCTCAGATAATCATAAATTTCTTCTACTAGAAGTGGCTAGCTTGGCATCTTTCACATTGGCTTTTACTAACCTTTTTGGCAGGTATCAAGTGTCTCATAAAGCAGCTTTGTCTATCCTCTTTTGGACTGATATTGGGCAGCAAGGAACTTGCTTCTTGGCAGATTTCCTCTACCTAAGAAAGCTTATTTTTGTTGCATTTGAGTGGCCAGATTTTCCCTTTTTTGGATTGATATCTAGCAGTTGTACTAGAAGACCTAAAACTTCATTTTGAGATGATTTTTGGGTAGCTTTTGAAAGGGAAAGAACATTTGTGGATTTTGACAACAAGAACAAGGAAACTCTTTAACTATTATACCCTTTCATTGTACCTTTCAGAGTGGTTCTACATTCCAAGGATTCTTCATGGATTCCCTATTATAACACATTTAGACTTCCCATCTCATCCATAAAGGGAGTTCTAACTTTTGTCGGTTTTTAATCTTACCATTGAGTGAAAGATCAAAACAAATTTTGTAACTATTTCCAATTAACATCTAGTTTGATTTTTTAATCACTTCTAACTATTGGAAGGAGGTATCTCTCCCTTTTGAGGGATCATTTGTAAACTTCCTCCAAAAGAAACCTCCTTTCCATCCCTCATTTCATAAGAGGGAACCAATATAATACAGAGTCACTTGTTCTTGGGAGCTTGGTGACCTTTTCTCTTGGCATCCCACTCTTCCTCATTTGTGGAAGGTCTCCATGTGATTGATTGAGTGGTTTGTTTTTATCACTTAACACTAAGTAGATTAAATGAACACTAATTACTTTCATTTTCATTCTCTTTTTTGCTTTCATTTCATGCATTGTAGTTCATATGCTCTAAACTTCACATGCAAAATACTTAGATGAGTCTTGTGAGCTATTTTAATTTATTTTGAGCATTCCATTTTCTTATAGTTTGTATCTTGCTCTATTGCAATTCCACATCCATTTGCTTATTTGAGTAAGTTGCTCTTATTCCTTTTCTTAAAGGCATCATTTATTTATTGAGGCATCTTTATCACTAGTTTGGAAATTGCAAATCCTTTCATCTCCTTTTGAGCAATTAGTAGATTTGAATTTTTTTGCACTTAGAGGAAATTAACCTCTATCTTAACTGGTTGTATAGTTTTATAAGGCTCCTCTTCACCCATTTCTTTTCCAAGCTTGGAAACGGTAAAAACTCGACTTGCTAAATTAGTTTGGGCATGCCCAATGTTGGATCTACTTGCGAGTGGGTTGACTTGAAAAAATAGTTGAATACTCATTAATGAAGCTAAGCTTCTCCATGTTGGATCTCCTTGCAACCATCATTATCTTTTCTTGGATAAAGTTTTGGATCCTCCACCCTCAGTTCAGTTAAGAACCCTGAAGAACCAACCGGTAACTATGTCTAATGGGAGGCAAAAGATTCAAAGGTATTTTCCAATGTTAAAGGATACAATAATTGTCTCAGATAAGCACAAATTTCTTCTGCTAGAAGTGGCTAGCTAACAGAATGTCTGCAATTCCTCTACCCTAGGATAAAATAATGCTAACCTAGCAATAAAATGTTAGGGCTTATAATAATCCATCCATTAACAATACTGAAAAATAACTCTACGCACAAAAAGTTTAGGGTATTCCATCAGTTGTTCACATAATGTGTATAAACAACGCAGATAATGTCAAAGTTGGTGAGGGTAACTTCAGATGGACCAACTAACCTCTGTGTTGCGTCTTTCTAAGCCACGAAGATTTGTCCCACTACCTCCCCGACCCGTGCACTTTCCTTCTCTCCTGTCGCCAATAGCTTCAATATACGGATGATCTAGTATTGTTGGCCCTTTTGTGTTCTGACCGCGTCTTTTTTTGTTTCTGGTTATCCTCCCAAGTCCCCTCCTTCCAACTTTTTTCCTATTACAAATCGGGGTTTTCCCAGAGCGAATGATCTATTGTCAGCATATTGAATATGGGAGTGAGATCCATAGGTTCTAGAGCTAGCCCTTGTTCATTCCCACCATGTCTTTTTCTGGTTATCCTCCCAATTCCCCTCCTTCTGCCTTTCTTCCTATTCGAAATCGGGGTTTTCTGGAGCGAATCAGGGTTTGTGGCGCGAATGATTTATGATCAGTGCATTGAACATGGGAATGAGATCCATAGGTTCTAGCACTGGCCCTTTTTCATTCCCACCGCGTCTTTTTCGGGTTATCCTCCCAATTCCCCTCCTTCCACCTTTTTTCCTATTCGAAGTCGTGGTTTTCTGGAGCGAATCGGGGTTTTCTGAAGTGAATGATCTATGATTAGCGCATTGAACATGGGAATGAGGGCCATAGGTTCCAGCGTAGTTAGGGCAAGCCAAAAAACAATATATTTATTTCTTGAAATTACAATAGTCCCTAGTAAATATATATATATATATATATATATATATATATATATATATATATATATAATATATATATATATATATATATATATATATATATATACATATTCATCAACTCTAATTAACAACTACACATTAAGCAAGTTCATGTGCTCCTATATGGATAATCATGCTTATTATCTTTCATGAGTTTCATCAAATATTTAACATATTATTCATCGACTTTGGATATTCATCATCCCTAATTAACAAATATACATTAATCAAGTTCATGCACTCTTATATCGATAACATGCTTATTATTTTTCATGATTTTCATTAAAGATTTAACATATTATTCATCAACTTTGGATTGGGTGAGGATGAATTCTAGTATATTACCAAGTGTATGTTTTTTTTCAATTTTAGTTTTTACTTTCATGATTAATTTGGTTGTAGTTTTTACTTCCACGATTAATTTAGTCTAAGTTCTCTAGGTAGTCATTAATGATCTATTCGGTGCTATGTGGGGGTTTTACTTTTCAACAAATTTGAAGTATCTATGTTGCATTGGGATCTAGTGACCTTGTTGAAAAACCCTAGCAAACATCTTTGAAACCATCTACTAGCACTACTTGAACTTGAGATTTCCCAAAAACTAAAAGGAACAAATAAGGGTTGCTTTGCCAATCCACTCATAACCTAATCCACTTTGCTGATGAAGGGAAACCAACTATAAGATATCAAACACCTTCCCTCATGCACAGTGTGCATAGAGGCTCTACCCCTGTAAAGGTTTGAACATGTGGTGTTTACATTGTAGGGCCCATAGTTGTACCATTTATACTTTACTCCTGTCACTTTGGGAGGAATAGATCACTTAGGCATCATTTTAGGATTTATTTATTTATGCAATAATTATTTTAGTCATTATTGACTTAGGTTGGAAATGCCATAGTGTTTTTTTTCCAATAAGAAAAAAATATCATTTGTGTATTAATATTAATGCAAAGGTGTAATTTAGATCATCTAACATATATTAAATATGCTTCACATGTATGACATGGTAGTATAATATGTTCAACATCTAATGTTCGGTAAATATCGAAATCTCCATAGGATTCAAACAATTTCATGAGAGTCTAGTACCGCTATGTTCCTAATGTACATTCAAACTAGATAAGCAACTTGATATCCATGTTAAAAACTAGTATCCAAAATTCAATAGATATGACCCTAATAATCAGAAGTGTAGATCTGCATGAAAAGTTAAGACTTAAACTCAGGTTCAATCATTATCATAAGAGTGTCACAACAATGGTGGATAATTTCATAACTGAAAATGCAAATAGCTAACATGAAAATTAGAATGGTTAAAATAATGGAATAAGAAATAAGACTATAGCAATTCCATAGATGACTTTAATAAAAATTGTCATCATTGTTGTGTATTGCAGGTGCTAGGAGAGGCCATGGAAACAAATGAATTTATTTCCAATGAAGACACACAACATGATTTAGGGCATCAGGTACTTAAATATTACATTACTTTATTAAATATAATAAAATGAAATTTAGGTTATGATCCTTGTTTTCCTAAACCTAGTAATTTATATAGTTTATTATTCAAACTTGAAAAAGATAATGCATGTCATTGATTATTTTAGGTGGAAAATGTGTTTGCAACAAATACAAAGTTGAACCCTTTTACTGTAAAACAACCAAAATATATACACAAGGGTGGACCCCATACTGTTAAAGCACATCGCATGAGAAAGTGGGTGGAAGAAGATATGACAATTGAGTCTGCAAATATAATAGAAATTGGTGGCAATGAACAACAGGTTAGTCATGATGATAATACATGGAATGAATACTTTGATACAATTGTTATACCTTGCGGGTGTTATAAATAAGTTCAGCTATAAATTAATGGACAATATAAGTACATTATATAGTCTAATCTCTAACCTTGGAAAAAATAATGCATGTATCAATTATTTTAGGTTGACAATGGAATCAGAACAAATGAGGAGTTTAATCATTTTGATAGACCAATACAAATACCTGCATATGGACATGGCCTATGCCGTACAATTAAATCATGCAAAAAGAAATGGGTGGAAGAGGATATGACAATGGAGTTTGTAATGCAATAGAAAATCAACACAATGAACAAGAGGTTGGTCATGATGATACTACATGCATGGATGAATACTTTGAGACAATTGTTGTTTTTGGATGTTCCTAAGGTAGAAAATCTAAGAATATGAAATCGATGTGGCTTGTTTTCAAATAATGTGTTCAAAAATAATATTTTTAATTTATTGTATATATGTATAATATTGTTTTGTTGAGTAATTTATTGTGTATATCTTTGAAATGGATCCATGTTTTATACATTAATTGCTATCTAACATTAAATAATGGTTGCATTCAATTATAGGTAAACGATGTTGATGATACACCTACTAATGATCAAGATCCAACTAGACCATTAAGAATTCAATGAGATGATCCAATTCATCCTTTAAACCATACAAGGAGAAGAAGAGAAGCATTGAAGAGAGCACTACCACGTGAAAAAATTGGGGAATTGATGAAATTAGCATACACTGATGACATGCCATCCACTGCTCAGGGTAGAGACGTTGATGGAAATGTAATGCATGAAGAAGGATTGAACGAAATGCTCACAAGTTTTTCTGGGGATGGAAACAATGATGAGGGTGATGATCCTATGCATAATAATGATGATGTTGATATAGAGGGAAATTACCACCAACATAATTATGATGACATCAACATTAATGAATCAATTAAGCAAGCAGCAAAGACTGTGGTGTTCAAATCAGGTGCAAGTAGAACATCCAAGCTTTCATGCACATTAATATTATTGGAAATCAAGTCATCATTTGGTTGGTCAGACAAGAGCTTCACTACCTTACTAAAGTAATTTGAATTATTTTTGTAGTTTTGCACTGTCAATTTGTGTCCTCAATTAGAATATAAGTACTAACTTCATTTAATTTAATTTGAGGTGGATTTTACATTATGGTATATAAACAACGTTATAAATGAAATTTCTAACATGTGGGTTTAAAAAAAAAACTTACAAGGCTCTAAAGGATAAAATATTCCCTGAAGATAATGTGTTGCCATCAACTTGTAGAAAAGCGCGTCAATTGTGAGTCAAGTTGGGGATTGAATATAAGCAAATTCATGCATGTAAAAATGATTGCATCTTATATAGAGATGAATATAAAGACAATGAAGAATTCCTTGTTTGCAAAGAGAAAAGATAGCGTATGGATGTACAAAGTTCTACAGTTCCAAATAAGGTTTTACAACAATGCCAATTATTCCTAGACTACAACGGATGTTTCATTGTAAATCTCTTGCACAATTGATGGATTGGCATGCAAAGAACATGGTTAATACATTATGATTCGACCAAAAACTAGTTACTACTAAAATTCAACCAAAAAAATATTACTGCATAAAAATAGAATTAAAAACAAAAACAAAAATTTCCCAAATTAAAAATAAATAAATAAATAAATTATCAACTTTTTTTTACCAAAATTTAATGATTTTTTTAGTGCTAATACTAACATCACCATTACAACAAGATATTTTTTTGCTGTTAATATTGCCATTACAACAAGATATAAGAGGGATATAATGCAAAAAGTTTAATAATAATATGTATGTAGAAGATGGTCTTCAAACTGGTGAATTCATGATAATCAATGGGACTACAGTCAAAATAATTGTATGTTATTCACTTTTTTACATAAATTGTCAAAATTATTGCATAAATCAATTTTTTTAACCAAAATTTAACAAAAACTTTGCTGGTGCTAACATTAGAACCACCATTACAACAAGATATCTTTCTAGTGTTGACAACACCATTATAGTAAGATACCTCAAGAGAGACAGAAAATGTAAAAAGTATGACAGTAATATGTATCCAGAAGATGGTATTGAAACTAGTAATTGTTCATGAATCCATAAGATTGTAAGGTCATTCTCATTATCATAATCATTGTCATCATCTTCATTGTCATCATCATCACCATCATCCTTGTCATCATTATTGCCATCATTACATTATCATCATAATCACCATTCATGCCATCAACATCAACTCCATCATCATCATTATGGACATTGTTTGCAATTGTTCATAATTATAGATGTTGTAAGAAATATCATCAACCCAAAAAAATGTGATCAGTGCTAGAAAAGGGTTGTTTGGGACACAATGATATACGTAAGAGAAATAAAAACTCTATTTTTTAGAGATGATCATCATCACCACCGTTATCATCGTCATTGTCATTTTTATCATCCCCATCATCATAATTAATGTAATTTCTATCATCATTGTTGTAATCGTCATCATGGACATCATCATCATTGATGCCATTATTGTTTTTGATGATGACCTAGATGAAAATGATGATAATGATGATGATGATGACAAGGATGATGACACCAAAGATAATTCTTATGATTATGACAATGACAACATTTAAAAATTGGGAAGATTTGTCAAGGTCATTAGCATCGTCATCATCATAATCATTGCCATCATCATCATTGTCATTGTAACCACCATCGTCTTTATCATCATAATCACAACTCATGTCATCACCATCATCTTCATTTTCATCATTGTCAAGATTATTGACATTGTCATCAATTGTTCATAATTGTCAATGCCATAAGGAATATCATCAATGCAGAAAATATGATAAGTGTTGGAAAAGGGATGCAAAAGCGAACACAGAAATGGGGGAAACAATAGAAGTAAAATTGGATGAAAATTGGATGCAACATAAGTAGATGACAACAACATGAAAAACCTGACACAAAAGTAGATGCAAAAGCAGATGCAGTTGTCAATGCAAACTTGGATGCAAACATGAATGCAAAAGTGGAAGCAAACATGGGTCCAATGGTAGGCATAAAACTTGGCACAAATTGTGGTGAAACAAATGTGGATGCAACAACGGACGCAAAAAAGGACACAAACTTAGATGCAAAAAAGAGACAAACATGGATACAAAATAAGATGAAAAAAGGGATGTAAACATGGACACAAACATAGGTGCAATAGTGGACACAAAATTAGATGCAAAAATGGATGAAACAAAAGTGGATGCAACAGGGGATGCAAAAACATACACTATATTCAATGCAAACTTGAACACAAAAGAGGGTGCAAATGTGGATGGAAAAGTGGAAGCAAATGTCGTTGCAATGGTAGGCGCAAGATATGGTGCAACAAAAGTGGATGTAACAATAGACAAAAAAATATGCAAACTAAGATGCAAAAAGGGATGTAAAAGTGGAAGCAAACATTGATGCAACAGATGAAACAAAATTGGATGCAAAAAATGGATACAATGGAAGTAGATGCAAAAGTAGATACAAAACGAGATGCAAAACACAATGCATAAACCTGACACAAAAGTGGATGCAAAAATAGATGCAATATTTGATGCAAAAGAGGATGTGAACATGGATGCAAAATTGGAAGCAAACGTGGGTACAACAGTAAGTGCAAAACATGGTGCAAATTGTGGCATAACAAAAGTGGATGTAATGATAGATGCAAAAAAAGAATCAAACTATGATGCAAACGAAGATGTAAAAAGGGATGCAAAAAGTGGACTTTAAAATGGGTGCAACAGTGGATGCAAAATTCTATGCAAAAGTGGATGCAATAGAAGTCGATGCAAAAGTAGATGCAAAACGAGACACAAAACCCAATGCAAATCATGATCCAAAAGTGGATACAAAAAGGGATGCAAAAAATAGATGTAAAATTTGATGAAAACCTAGACGTAAATGAGGATGCAAACATGGATGCAAAATTATAATCAAAAGTCGGAGCAAAAGGAGGTGCCAAAATAGGTGCCAACTGTGGCACAAAAATATTAGATGCAATAGTGGGCATAATAATAGATGCAAAAGAGGATGTAAATATGGATGCAAAACAAGATGGAAAAGTGGATGCAACAAAAGTAGATGCAAAATTATATGCAAAACTAGACACAAAACTCGATGTAAAACTTGGCACAAAAGGGATGCAAAAATGGAAGCAAAAAATGATTTTAAAAAGTATGCAAAAAAGGGTGCAAAAGTCGATGCAAAAGTTGATGCAAGTGTAGGTGCAAAAAATGGATGCAAATGAGGATGCAAAAGTATGTCAGACAAAATTAGGTGCCAAACTTGATGCAAAAGCTGGAACAAAACCTGGTGCAAAGGATGACTCAAAACTTGGCATAAAATTTGGTGCAAAACCTATTGCAATACCTGGTGCTAAACTTGGTGTAAGATTTGGTGCAAAACTCGATGCAAATTTTGTGTCAAGTTTTGCACAATATTTGATAAATGGACGCAAATAGCACCAAAAATGGGCTCTAGATGCAAAAAAAGAAGTAAAAAGGAATGCTAATCACAAGGATTTTTTGTAGTGAAAGGAGAATGTTTGCCTAATTAGTTTGCTCTTTGTTGCTAATTTCACTCTTTCAATATGTATTATATTTGAAATCATGTGACATAAACACTTATAATCTTCCTATTCCAATTCTTGAGTTTATAATGTTATGCATATATTGCGATTAGATTTAAAAGAAAAGAACTTTAATGGTAGTGGGAGTGATCTATTATGGTATACTTATTTGTTACACTTTTTCTCTGTATTTCATAGTTGAATAGTTGATTTTCTTATTGGGTTTTTTCTTCATTTTGAAGGGCATCTGAACTTTTATTGCATTTCGAGGTGCGTCTGAGGTTGGTGTTATGTCATCCTTTCCCATGGCTTCCTACCACGTGTTCTCTTTGGTGAATAGTATTGCAAAAATTTCCACAAACATCAAGGCAAGCTTCCACACCAGAATTACATTTTATTGGCACCATTATATATATATATATATATATATATATCCACGTATTCTTATTAGTCCCCTTCATGCACTGAAACATTGCTAGCCCTCATTCTACAATTGTGCATGTCATCCCACTCATGAATTAACATGATGTGATTTTGGCTTTATGTGATCTTCTAATCTATGAAAAGCGTATATATATATATATATATATATATATATATATATATATATATATATATATATATATATATATATATATATATATATATCCATGTACCTCATTAGTCCCCTTCATGCACCCAAAACATTGTTGGCCCTCATTCTACAAGTGTGCATGTCTTCCCACTCATGAATTAACATGATGTGCTTTTGGCTTTATGTGATCTTCTAATCTATGAAACGCGTTTAAGGTTTTGAGGCCAAACAATATTTGCACTACTTAAAACATCTATCATATGGAATGAGAAATCCATTTCCATGAATATCTTTAAGACTCACTTCAACGAAATATTGAGTCTGTTGACAATGTTTGAACTTATCCTTTGGTATAAATTTAACACAGGTGGGACTACTTGCAAATGGATTCCAAACACCAAAACTAACTTTTATAATATTTATATTTTTTAGGTTCTATTTTTAGAAATTTCACCGAAATAATGGTATAATTAATTTGCGGAAGCCCCATATGGAGATGTGTCCATGGTTCAAATTATAGTTGATTTTATGGCCATAAAATTTTGGGTCTATTTTTGGCATTTTAATCTTTTACAAGGTGATCATATTTTTAACAATGTTACAAGCATCATGTCAACAAATATATCAAGGGTCTTGAAGGAAACTTATCAAAAACATTGGGGAAAGTATCTAAAAAAAATGACAATATTTAAAAAATAAAATAAATATTCACTTGTTTTCAATTTCTTAAACATATTAGGAAACAACAATAAAAAATAAACCCTTTTCCACTTGATACAAGAAGAAAATTGATATAGAAGATGTATAAAATCTTGTCATGAGATACATCACACATCCATATTGAAATCACCTTAAGATCTGACCCTTGAGGCTATAAATCACATCAAGAAATATAGTAAATTGTGCTCTTTGCTTAATTAGAGTACTGAGAGAGAGAGAGAATGAGAATGAATAAAGTCACCAATGTTTGATCAACTTACAGCTAAAGTTCTCTTGCTCTTTGTTGGAAAATCTCCTCCTTATCTTGATTAGATCTTGTCCTACACACTTGCTCCAACTCTTCCCTTGCTCTTACTCTTCACTTGCTCTCACACTTCTCTTGCACACACTCAACTCTAGCTCTCCTCCTTCACAATGAACATGTTAGACTCAACTCTCACTTGCTCTTGCTTAAACAGATGAGAAATGAGAGTTACAAATGAATTTATTCCTTGAGCCAATAATAGGATAATTGAATTCCATGCGGGAGGGATTACTTAAGGAGAAGTGTAACTCATCCCAAGCATAGAGAGAGAGGTACACTTGCCTTAAGAAGTTACAATTCAAATTAGGGAGAGAGAGTATTTGGTGAGAATTACAAATCGAATTCAATGAGGGAGTTACAAGTGCATTTAATGAGGAGGAGTTACACTTTTTTTATACATTGAACTAGTGTGGGAGAGTTACATTCTCCTAGGTCTGGAGTTACTATTTTATTCCAAGAGAGAGGTTCAATTTACCAAGTAAAATATTCTCAATTTAATTTAATCCATTAAAGGTGAATGACGTTAGACTATTTTATAAATAATAGTATCATAATCAGAAAGTTTGCATGAAACATGTTAGAATAGTAGATTTTCGGGCTAATATTTGCTTACCATGAGTGATACTAGTTGCAGGTGTTCCAGAATAGCATGACAAGGATGCATGAAGAGATCTGTCAAAGAGAGCAATTTGAGGAAGCATTCAAGAACAAAGAACACATGATGCGACGAGATGAAGAACATTGGATTCCTGATAATCAAAGTGGCCCATAAAGAGTCCATATGGTTCGAGACCCTTTGGAGGGTAAAGGCAACAACAACATGAAAGCTACATGCAAGATTGAAGACACGAGTGGCAGCATTGTCAACTCTTAAGAAAGTCGATGTCATTAGTGTTAGTTTTTTAGACACCATTGAAGTTTGTCTTAGAATACTGTAAAGTAATTCACTTCAAGTGTCTAAAGATATTAACACACTTTTATGCCTGGAACCTTTCCTTGATTTTTGACACCAGTAAAAAAAAATTAGCGTTCATAGTCTGGGACTTCACCAGTGGGCTCTCCCCATACCAAAAAGTTTCCAAAATTGAGGTTGGTATTCCTTCACAATAGTGTTAAGAGGGGCATATAGAACATGTAATAGCATACTTCATTACTGGAAGATACTCTGGCTATTCTATTAGAGGTCAATGACAACCGACAAATTTGCATATTGAGTTTTATTTGCCTAGGTTTGTTCTTGATGAGCAAAGTGTGACATCTTTGTAGATTTCAAGTGAATCATGATGGTGCAACAACTACACATTCATCTTATGCAAGAAACCACTTTGGTCTAAAAATAAGGAGTAATCTATTGTATCGAAAATTTAATACAATAATAGAGATGTAGAATTTTGCAAAACCATGTTTTAAAAGTCGAATAATGCTTACAAAATTTTGTCAATTTTTATTTATATCTCATGGTTTATTTTGAGGTTTTATATTAGGTCTATTCCTTGATTTTCATGAGAATTTTCCACTATTCTCATGCATTATTTGTTTTAGTAAATATGTTGTTGTGATGACCTATTGGTTGGCAGTGGACAAAGTAGAGGCTTTGAAGCGTTATAAATTCATCCCAACCTTTGAAAATTCTAATGAAGAGGACTATGTCATAGAGAAATTATTCCAGTCCCTAGTTGTAGATTTGTTGAACATCCATTATATTTGTGTATTAATCTTTCTTAATAATACAAAATTTACTTGCTCTTAATGGACTTTCAAAAATTATTTTGAATTTTCTTTGAGCACTTATTTGTGACTTTTACTACTTGTGAAATTATTCATATCAACTTGTCAGTATCTTTCTGGTTCATAGTGATTTATCTGGAAATCTTGAAGTAAAATCTCACAAAGAACTTTTACATTGTGTTCAATGCCACAAATTTTGTTGGGGCAAATGTAGTTGTTACTATTCTTATTTATTATTTCATGGTTCTCCAGGGGAAATCATTGTGGTGGTAGAAGCTCCCAATATTGAATACTATGCACCTGCTCCAAATGCAATTATCCATATAATACTATAGCTTACATTGGTTTGGTGGTTAAGCCTATCAAGTACCTTACTTCAAATACTACTAACTATCATGAGAGATTAAGGTGTGTTGCATGACCTTTTTAATGAAAAGTTTGGAAACGTGACTTTTTAATATAATGCTGACATCAAATACCTTGTTTCTTTGGGTATAAAAATATATCACTTCCAAATTGTGTAGGTGGAAATTTGATGGCCCTTCTGATTCATTCAAGGCCATTGTTGATATGGTAGTAGTACACTCTTCTTGTTGTCTTTTCATTAATCTGGCACTGCAGCTCCAATAAAAGAAGAGAAATCCAAGGATCTCACTAAACATCATACATGCAAATTCCAAAAAGGTTCAAAGAAATTATACCATCTATATGTAAGAGAGCAGGGGTAGATTTGAACTGCAATCAGTTTTTATAAGGTAAGAAAAATGTAGTAGTTGAAATAATTTTTTTTTAAGTGAAACTATGATTTATATTAAGTAATAATTGAATATAATATTATGTTTTCAAAATTGACACTCGGCACAATCTTTAACACAATGTTAGGTGCGTAGATGCAGAATCCCGATTGGTGCTAAATTATAATGACCCTTTCAATAGCTATGCATGAAAAAACAATTTTCTAAAGTTGGGGATTATGAACACATCAAAATTTTTCATTTAAGCTTATGCAAAATTATTTTGAATTATCTTATACAAAAAGTAGGTAGGATTCAGGAACATTCGGGAACTACTATAACTGAACTTTTGCTTGCCATGTGGCTTGTCCAGTCATGGATAGTTGTTTTCAAAGTCCTCTATGTCATTGAATAAGGTATCTCATAGAATATGTTGGTTTGTTCACCTTACAACTTTGTGAGAATCAGATGGTTTTGAATCTTGTTTCCCTAACTTTTCATCAAGATCAATGTAATCTTCTCCAGTTCTCTTTTTCTATTAGAAATGACATATTTAACATCCTTGAGTTGTACTAGTAAATCCTTAATTATAACAGATGACAACTGCTTTCCTTAAAGACTTATTGTCCCGCCTCTAAATTTTCCTCTTGGTTCATCAAAGAGTCTGTGCATTATGTCTTGACATTTCTTAGATTGGTATAAGTACTTACCACTTGTGATATGATATCAATGATTCCACACTTCTCCATATTTATAGAGTGAATACAGTTGAAGGAAAATTCTAAGGATTGGGCTAGACTGCATCAAAATCCTTGTGAAATATGGAGGTACAAGGAATTAGTAAGAGAGAAGCTTAAGGTTAGTTTGAATCTTAGGGAATAGACCCATTGAAAAAAAATCCTAACTTGCTATTCCACTAGATCAATTCCCAACGATCTCAAATAACTGCTCCTGCAATGAATGCTTCCACCTCATCCCTATAGTTAGGGGACCGGATAGAGTTTCACTACAAATTTTAAGCATAACACATTGTATGTAATCTTAGCATAGCAATAGAGGAGGATACATCACATGAGAATAATGTTTCTCTCAATTTGAAGGACTTCATCGTCCATGTACATTCAGTCAGACTTTCATGAATATAGTTTATATAATGTTATTTTAAATGACAATAGGGAAGTTATGAGAATATGTCTTCTCTCGATATAAAGGACCTATTTATTCAAGCACATTTGGTCATATTTCTATGGATACAGATTTTATAATGTTCTTGGCCTATTGCAGTGTCCTTTTTTGCCTTCACCATGGATTTCTCTTTAGTCCTTATTGTGTTGCTCCATCTTTGATCATGGTATTTGGCACTGGAGCCTGAATATTTTCCAAATTTAGTGCACATTTGTTTGTTCTCACATTCATGTTGTTATGCTTGGCTTCTCAACACTGTATGAATATGTTTTTCCTTTCGGGTTTTGGGGCATACATCTACTAAGGACATAGAAAGGAAGATCATTGGAGGATCTAAATTGTTTGCATCAACTGCATGCCTATACAAATACAATATTTATTAATGTATTAGCTTGGGTGTAAGATAGTTGAATTTTATAAATGCAATTGAGTTTCATTTTACAAGGACACATCAGTGTTCGTTGAAGGACTTGTAGATGACCACACAGAAAAAATTACTATTACTGTATTGATGAATATTGAAAGATGAGTATTGTTCATGTATGTTTCATGCTACTATACATTGATGTTGAACTATGGAGTGCTCAGATATTGTCTCTATTAGGCTAAAAGTTGATCTTTTGATTTTGAATGTAGACTATTATCCTTGTCATGTTGAGCCTATGTTATATTGTTGTACTAAATTAGGAATTACAAGCTGTGATCCCTGTTGTAGGTATAAGATTAGATTTCATTGCAGCCCAAGCAAGATGGTTTTCCAACAACCTCATGTAGGTGTACTAGTATGCATAAAAATTGGAGAAATAAATATTTAAATGATGTGCATACTAGCCATCAGTGCACCAACCTATGAGGTTGATTAATTTGTAGTAAAAACAATACCATGTTGGCAACAAAAAGGATAAGCCAAGCAAGCCAATGTACTCTAAAAGCAATAACACAAATAACATATTTGCATTGTTAATCTGCAACAAAATATTGTTTAAATTCTAAGTTTGGGGATTAAAAAGGGCATTCATATTATGCCTACAACTCTTCTCCAAAATGTTTTACTTTTATCTTATTTGCATTCTCTACTTTACCCATATACAGGGGAATATGAACTGGAGCCCAGATAGTTACATGAATTGTTTCCACTGAAGCTTGATTCACATCAAGTCTTCTTAGACCTCCAATGTAATGTGTATTCTTGTTGAACCTTCATCTTTTCTTTTTAGGCTACCATTCTTTTGTTGCATATGACCAAGCCTCTAGGATTCAAGTACAAAAGTAAATAAAATATAGACTCATGGAAAAATGGTTCGACAATTTAGAGTATTTTAGTTTAACTATATTCTTATCTAGTATGTTCTTCCTTGTAAAAAATATAACTATAAATCTTATTGTAGCTAACAAATAGAGATTTTGCTTATTTATGTTAATTTGCAACATTCTTGCATTTTCCTAAGTTTGTCTAGATTGTTTTATAGGTTGTCCAAATAGAGAGAAATATTTTTGGTTTTCCTGTCATGGTGTTTTGTCTATTTTTCCTATGCTACAAGAAAATATATGTCCCTGGTCAGTGATGAATACATTCGCTGCGCTATGGGACAAATGAGAGCAGTGTTGCAGATTACAGGGAAAGAGATTATGAAATATTTGAGATGTAGAAGCTATTGAAAATTTTGTTTCATTTGAAGTTTTATTCCTACAATAGGGCAATATATAAGTACATTCTATCTTATATTCGTGATATGTGGCCAACCTATACCTTTTTCAATTGTATATTGTGTTGTGGATAGACTTGTCTATGATGACAAGACCAAAATATTGTTAGAACAATTCCTCTGAGTATGTGCACTCTCACATACCAATCATATCATGAAGTTTTTTATTTGGTTACATGTTTACACAACATCTGTGTGAAGGAAAAAAACTTTTCTTCTTCATATTTTTTGAAGCTTGTTTTATGGTGCATCTATATGCTGCAATAGTCAGTGCACAAAAATTCTGAAGAAAAACAATTATCTATACACAACATAAATTCAAACAAAATAGACACCATAATTCCACTACACAACACAAGCTTTATTTCATTCGTATACAATATTTGAAATGGAATCTACATGCACATAGTTGAGGGCCAAGAGCAATAAATATATTTTTCTTTTCAAAATTATAGAAAACTATACTTTAGGAACTGTTAAAACTGTAGAAAATTTTGGAACTTTAAGAAGGCATTCAATAGTTAAATAAACCACCTCTAATACTATACATGAGTTTCCAGTGTTGGTTGGTAGTTTGAATTCTATAGAATCCTTCTCCCAACAAAACGCATCCGATGTTATTTATGTGCTTCCAATGTTGGTTGGCAGTTTGAGTTATATATAATACTTTTCCTGCAAATGTGAATAAGGGATTCATACCTCGACTCTGTGTTGACACATTTCAATTCCTAAATAAAAATTTGTTACAAATCTTGGCAGCCCAAATCAACTTAAGCATTGGTTATGAAGGAACCATACAATGATTATGTGGGGACTCAACCTGTACTTCCAATGACTTGTAAGGAATAAAAAGTATTGGAGACGATATTCCTTCGAGAAGTCCTAGCATGAATCCTAGATTGTTGATCTTGACTTGTGTTTTTTTAGCTGAAATGGTTATCATTTGTATTAAAATGATGTTTTGGATGCACCATATAGTGAACTAATACAAATCAAAATTGATTTTTTTGATATCAAGGCTTCAAAAAGACCCAACATTAGTAATTTGTTTATTAATACAAGGCATGGAGATTTTCAGTCCTGGGGTGTGTGGAGATCCATGGGGAAGATCTTGTAAAATGAAGGAATCCTTGGCCTTTACAAGTAAGTTATCATCCACTGAAAATGTTTATATCTACATATTTGTAAAAAAAAAATGCACTATCAGAATAATTCCCCTTTTATCTGTACTTGTGTGGCATATTATGATTTTTATTTATATTTCCAAAGGAAATGTAGTGAGTGTCCTTAGAATTTTCCCTTATGCAACATTGCATTTTATGACATATGAACAATAGCGTTACTAGATTTTAAATCACTGCCCTACCATGGGAACAGGGCTTGTTATGGACCTACTAATTGGATCAATTGCAAAGTTGATCTTAACTAGGTCTTGTTGTGGATTTGCTAGTTGTTTTTAATGTTCATGTATTGCAATAAAATTTAGTCGATGGAACACCCACCATTGTTCTATCCTAGTGCAATTTTATTCATGTTGTTCATGTTGAGATGCAACAAGATGATGGAGCTTAGTGAAAAGAGTCGCCTTCACTAAGTGGGCCTGCAGGCAAATTATGGCGCAAAGTCTACTTTTAGACGATGTCTATTTTTAGACATATGGATCATGTCTATGAGTTGCAGGATGTTGTTTATGGATGATTGGTCAAGTTGGCAAAAATAGATGGACTTCTATTTTTAGACAACAACGGTGACACTGTCAAGTCTAATTATAGAGCAGTCAAATATTATTAGCTTATAATAATATTTAGACTATAAACTTTATCTTATTCTATTGGAGCACTTCAGTTTGAGCTACAGATGTGGCACATGCAGCTGTCAGAAGGAAATACGTTTTCTTTGTGGTTCAGTTGAGTTGTTGCATGCATGACTTCAGTTAGAACTCAATCAGTTGAGTTTGGTGGAGTTGATTGTGGAGTTGATGGAGTTGTGTTCAGTTTGACTTGGTTAAACTGTAAATATACTAATGATGAGTTGTTAAAATAATTATTAACTCATAATGCAACTAAAGAATACATCAGTTAACTCAGTTGCATGTCAGTGCATGTTTAGTTCAGTAGGGACAGGTGTTAGAGGATCAAATTGCTATCAGTTGTGACTATAGTTGTGCATGAGGATTTGCACAATCAATGGGATTGAGTTATGCCAATGAGAATTTCCCAATACCAAGCGATTATAGCATCTTCTCACATGATTCCCAGTGTGAGTGATTCTTTTTAGGTAAAATACGAGTTTGGTTTAACCATTCTCATCCATTCCTGAGCGAGTATTGAGCAATGGAGGCAGGCAAGCAGTGGAATAGATTTGGAGATCAGATCTGAGTTGTATTGTGTGTAACAAGTGGAGATAGTGATGGATATTTGTGAAAATTATTGACTATTGTAACGTTACATGTTCTCAATCATTAATATACAGATAGTGTGGGGTTTTCAGCTGTAAGCTTTCCCCGGATTACATACTGTGTTAATGTGTGCATGCTCTTGATGTTTTATTGTTATTGATGCTGCTATATTGATGATCAACGTAGAGGAGCTTATGTATTGTGTATGTATTCCACAATAGTACATGATCAGGATAATCTCCATTAAATATTTGTTTATTATTCAAAATTTCTACAAATTTAGAAAGAACTGATGAGGGCTTCTTATCATCTGTTGTGGGTGGTTTGCTAGATGTCTCGACGCATTCCCCATCTTCCTTTCTGACATACCCAAGTATTGCCTGATGGGGTAATTCCTCTACTTGGATGGGGTTGACAATGCCTTGGACATTAATGCCCCATCCTTTTCCTTCATACCCCATTTTCTTCAACAGTTTGGAGCCAATTCCTGTGGTATGATTTTCAAAAGTAGTGAACTCATCATCAGTACACATACATGAATTCAGAGAATTACATTTTACCTCACATGGGTCACGCTGCAGCTTTTCCAAGGCCTCATCCTTAGCTTGCAGTTGTCGTAGAAAACTATGATTCTCCTCTTTCTCTTCATGTAGAAGCATCTTCAATTGAGCATTCTCTATTTGAAGATTTTGTTTGTTGTGCTTCAGTTCTTCTAGGGCCTCTTTCGTGGCTCGCAATTGAAGCTGCAATCACTCCTTTTCCTCTGTCTCTTTTTGTAGAGCTTCATACATTATTTCCACCCTTTGGGAAATTTTGAGCATGGTCTTGTACATCGCTTTTTCATCCTCTATCGCTGCACGTTCCATTTTTCATGCTTGCAATTCACATCCACACAAAGACCACTATGATACCAAACTTGATTCGAGTTGAATCAACTCCCGGATTTAACTAAGATCTTTTACTTTCGTGATGTGATTAAAATTGCATTTAAAATAGCATAATTGAACATATATGCATGTTGTAAAGAAGAAGGAACATGACAATCATCAGCAACATAAAAATACAAGACATTGAAAATGGAGTTCGTCTAGGAGGAACTACGTCTTGAGGCCCCGGTTTCAAGATGGTGTTACAAGCCACTGCATTAAGTGTTATCAATAGTGATGTTGTACATAAGAGGTGATGTCGCTATCATACAAGGAAAATGCCCTCATGCAGGAGTGGCTCCAAGAGATGTTTTGCTACAGGAACTCTCATTCAAAAGGACTCCTCTCAGTATGAACTAAACTCATGCATGATGATAATGAACATCTCGCCAACATGGCATAAAAGGGATCTCAATGCAAACATGCATTTCGACACATGAGTATCCCATCAACATAACAACAAAGGGATCTCAAACAAAACATGACAAATCATGATAACAAGTACATCCCACAAATGATTCCGCATCACATCAAACAAGAATCATTAGACAAGTAAGAAACAAGATCCCACATCAAACATCAAATAGGGATCTCTATAGCACAATGCATCTCATAGCAAAAAGAATTACATGAACACACTGTATATATACCTCACATCATGGGGCCATATGAAGACAAGGATATCAAACTGTTGAAGTTGATCGTACTATCAATCTCATGGCGTCGAATCACATGGAAATGACTGCTCGCACATGAATGCTGACACCTGCACCACACTTTGAAAAGTGGCCCAAAAATGAAATGAGCAAATGGAAAATTTGAATGCATCATCATATTTGTGGTGTCAAATACTGCAAAATTGATTGTCGAATTTCTGAATTCTGAGAAAGTGGAAATCTAGGGCTTAAGGAATCTTTTATATGCCCCCTAGTTTCCTTAAAGATTCCCTCCTCTGATTCCTCTGAAAATATTCTTCTCATATCAGGAAACTGACTACGCCATCAGGTTCGTGTCGCTAAGAGGTGTAAGATCAACATAAAATTTGTCCAATTTGGACACTGCAAAAATTTCACCCTCTTGAGAATTTCACCCAATCATGGTTCCGCCTGTGTTTTTCTCAGGTTCATGGTTCCACTTGCAATAAATTAGTTAAAAAAAATTAATGCCTCGATTTTTGTGCACACTCCTAGCTCCTCCATGCCTGGGTGCACTAATGAAATGAGGGTTTATATACAAAATTTGAGGGCGTATAAAACAAGAAAGTTGGTTTAGGTTGATTGGTTAGAAACTCTGAATTATAAGGAGGAGATCGAGTGGTTAAACCTTGACCCCTCCATATTAAAATAGTTATTTTTTTTAAACTGCATGTATATACTTTGTTAGGGGTTGGGTCTGAATTGGGCGGCCCGCCCCATAACCTCCGCAGCACAAGTATCAAATGGGAGCGCATTTAGTTTTTGGCGTGTTGTTTGTTGGCATAATTGTTACATGGTTGTTTGAGTGTGACATTGGGCCACCGCATGGTGGCAGGCCAACCCATGTGGCTGGCGCAAGCTTGATACCCACCAGCACCGCATTAATATATGCATATGGTATGAGTTTTGGGGGTGTGGGCCAGGTCCACCAGAGGTGGCCCGCTCACCCCATGTAACATAGTTATGGTGTGTGGTTGGAGCGTTCAGCGGGGTAATGGCCGTCAACCCAAAAATAAAGTTTGTTTTATATTTTTAAATGTGCAGTTGGGAAGGGAGGTGGCGGGGGTCATGGCCCGCCACCTCATATTCTATATATATATATATATATATATATTATATATATTTATATATATTATTATATATATATATATATTATATATATATATATTATATATATATATATATATATATTATATATATATATATATATTATATATATATATATAGAACAGGCCCATTTTTTAATATATAGATATATATAATATATATATATATCTATATATATATATATATATAATATTATATATATATATATATATATATATATATATATTATATATATATATATATATATATATCAGAACAGGCCCATTTTTTAATTTTGTCTAACATAAGGGTTATTAGACAAATTAGAGAGGAAATAATTTTTTCCTCTTTCGGGAGCTAGGTTTCATGCCCCAGGGTTGGTCAAATTGTAGGACACTTAAACCTAGCCCACAGTCCAACTTTGACTGGCTCGTTCTCCCTCATATGAGCTCATATTGATGAACTGTTCACACCACTGTGACCAAGATGGCAAGATCTACACTCTGGTCCTAGTTCAAAAGCACTCTGATTACTTTGATTTTTGAGCTTCCATAAGCCCTCTTTGTCCTGTGTGTGTCCCTAAAGCCACTTGAATCACATCACCTTGCAACCTGGACTTGTGTAATATTAGCCTAGGGTCTTGCACTCCAAATGACCTGATCAAAATACAAATCTTAACATGCAAATGAATGCATTGAAGTCGAGCATGCTAAGAAGTCACTTGATTACCGGTCAATGATGTGAACCATTAAGAAGGGCAAGAGAAACCACCAATAATAAAAATGGATCTCAAGGTACTGGGAGCATAGTTCATGAAATGTGAATAAAGGAACTAATGTCGAACAACCATGAAATCACCCAATCAAAAGCCAATGATGTGAACTTGTCATCAAGTGCAAAGAACTTGCCATTAGGGCATGCAAGCTCTAAGGTACTGGAAAGGAGTCTCTCGGCCAGCTTCCTGGATAATGAGCTGAAGTCAATAAGAACCAACAGTGTTGAAGGAGGGCCATGATGTATCCCACATAAGCGACACAAGATAAAGGGATGCAAATGATTTCAGATTATGCAGAGAATCGAGAGTAAATGTAACTATAGAGGGACTAACTCTTGAACACATTGGCAACACAATTATCGAATTTGGCTGCTTTCGGATCCATGGGATCAATGGTCATGTTGACGTGGCAGAGATCAAATGGAAGGAAAAAATAAACGGCCCAACCCAGGAAGGTCAATGATGAATGGAGGATACCCTAACCCAACACGAAATAGATAGTGTCATGTTCAAGAGTGAGCTGCCGACATAACTGATAGAATTTCCCAAAAAATTTCCCACCATTTCTGGCATGTACCCCAATTATTTTTTATCACAATATTGAAGGGGATAACATGTGCTTGCACTATAAGTTTATCCTCCGGATGAATCTAACCTAGTAAGTTTAATGAACCCTAGGAAGGATAAGCTCATGTTCGTCATGGTGACGAATCTGATGTCGTTTAATGCTTCAACGAGTCCGACAAAGGTGTAACTCGGTATCTTTTTCATGTTTAGAGAGTTTTAAAAAGACACAGAAAAGAAAACTCCACATGATCCCTTTTCGTATATTTGTGTCTCTCGAGCCCAAAAAGGTAGAAAACGATACTTGAGAGAACCGCTTGACCATTTCAGTCAAGGAGTACCTTTTTTCCTAAATAGTTCATCCCAGCCCGAAAAAGGGATAAATGTATACTGGGTGAAAGATGTTTCGCATCCTTTAACGTGTTCTAAATGACAAGAGCTCGACAATCTTTTCATGTTTAAAGAGTCGGAAAAGATCTTGGAAGAAGACCCCCCCACTTTATTCTCTTTTACGAGTCAAAAAGGGGAAAATATTCAGCGATATTATCATTTTTACGAGTCAGAAAAGAGCTTGAAGGTGACTCATCTTGGAGGAACGAATGGAATAAAGGGTAGCAACTGGTTCTGACAATGGAGGAACTACTCAAAATATGTAACGATCAAGAGGTTGGCTAATAAAACCACTCATTGTTGTGGTTCCTCAAGAAATGAAGAAATAACCAAGTGAAAGCATATGATCAGCCAAAGAGATGGTGGCAATGGAATAAAACAACCAAGGCTCATCTAGCATAAATCAGCTGATTAAAATGTCAATCATGAGATGTAAATCGGGCATGGGTTTATTTTTACACAAGCTTGAACCATGGATAACTCTGCTTGGATTTAGTTTCATGTTTACACAAGATTGAAACAAAAAACTATGCTTGATATAAGTTTGCATGCCCTCGACATAATGACTCAATTCGAGGTATATGCCCCCCCAGCTTCATTTCATTCAACTAGGTGAATGGAATGAAGGTTCACTTTTGAGATCCAGGAAGGATTTGACTAGGATTTTATGAGCTCTTAATCAAAGACTCGATTTGGAAAAGGGATTTGTTTCATTTTTTTAACGAGGTTGATACAGGAACAAACTATCCTCGGACATCTTGATTCATTTTTTAACGAGCTTTTTGCAAGACAAGGAACTATGCTCATCCCTTGTTTTGTTTTGTAATGAGGTTAACACAAGATCAGGAACTATCCTCATCCCTTGTTTCATTTTTTAATGAGGTTAACACAAGACCAGGAACTATCCTCATCACATATGTTCATGAACCATACAAGAACATGGCTCCCAAGAGGTCTTCACTAGACGGAAGAACCATGCTTTGAGAGGAATACATTTCAATTGATACCATAGATAGATCGGGTTCCAATGACCCCAGTACATAATGTATTATACCATATGTGTGATCATCAGTAGTTGTTGAGACAGAATGAGTAGCCACATAATTGACCTGTGGCGGGGAAGGTACTTCTTGAAAACAAGAGCCGATAGGGGATGATGGTTGAAAAAGAGGCGCCTGGTGAACAATGAACAATAGTTTATCAATAGTCACAATTCTACCTTCGTGAGGAGAACAAACCACATGGAAAAGTGAAGAAGCAAGAGCTCCCATGAGATAAACATAGTCAAAACTAAGGATAATATTGACATCTAAGGGACCTTGGACTACCATCACATCTATATAGATGGTATTTCCTCCTAAAGTAATAGGGAACTTTGGAAGGATCCCTAAGGGTTGAATGGTTCCTCTGTTGAAATCCAACAAATTATGGGTGACAGGCACAATTTGTGGGGAACCCAAAGCTTTCCAAGTAGTAGAATACATGATGCTAATGGATGTGCCTTCATCTAATATTGTGCCATGTAATACCATATTATAGGCTTGTACTATGATTTGGAAAGACACATAAGATGGGAGGCAGAAAGCAGTCAATTGACTCCAATCAAAAGAGACAATAGAACTACTTGGTGGAGGTATCATATGATTGCCCCCATGCTCTACAGCAATAGAAGAAAGACACTCATGAACAACTGGGATGGGAGGGTCACTCTTTGATTCATGAGAATCTAAGGAAACGAGAAGAAAATGAGTAGTATGATCACTATTCTCTTCAGGAACAAATTGAACAACTGAAAGTGGAGCCAAGTCGACACTCTTTTCAACCACTGGTTGGTCAGGAATAGACACAGGAAAGTCACACTCAAGAAGAGCAGGATAGGCAAGAGATAAACTCATGTCAATCTCTTTACCAACTAGGAGAGGGTTAGAAGAAATCCTCTGATAACCAACAAGAAGTTGGGGCTAAGGAGCTGTAAGGTTTTCCAAAATTTTGGAAGCTTTATCCATAAGAGGACAAAGGTGAAGAAGATGCTCTCCTTCACATAACCTACAGGGGAACCTAATATTCCCTTTCTTCTTACCATCATTATCTGAAGGTGTAGCATCAACATGATCTCCAGAGGTCGATGAGGATGGTCGATTCAAGTCTTGAGACCATACCTCTAAGACTCTGGGGACGCCAGGACAGTCTCAAAGGAGATGGTCACCCTTACATAGCTTACAAGGGAAACTAACCTTCCGTGGAGGATCAGAAGGTTTGTCGACAGGAAGTTCATTTATAGAAATAGCTACATGGTTGGTCTCTCACTTATCTAATTTCTTCTTCTTTTACTTCTTCTTCTTCTTCTTAGCCTCCTGGTTACTAGATTTGAAACTTTCACCAAGCAAAGTAGAAGACGAAGGTGAAGAAATAGGGGAAGAAGGTGAGAGGTCAACTTTAGAATCAACATGATGTGATTCAAATGAAGGAGACTTTTGCACAGGATTCGGGACGCTAGGGACCACCAAGGTTGAAAACAACCAGACAGGTAGAAAAATGGTTAACCAAGGAAGGGACAACGTTGCCATATAAGGAGCACTAGCATTTCCAAAAGAAGGAAAAGGACCAGGATTCCCATCCAAGGGGAACCCTTGACTGGTAGACTCTGGGAATGTTTCCATTAAAATCGATTTTTAAAGAAACACTAAGGAAGATAACTTTAACTAGGAATATTTCGTGGGTAGTTAATTTTAAGACACTAAAACAAAACTTTTCCTTTTCATATTTTAAGAGTTGAGAAAAGGACGAAAGGTGACTCTAGTCACTTTCAAAATTAACGAGCTTGAAAGGACAAGTGCTCGATGATATTTCAAAATTTAAAGAGTTAGTAAAGATCAAAAATGACTACTCAGTGTACTCTAGGCATAAGGATTACCAGGTAACCATGAACTGTAGAATAGCTCTCGGCGAACCGAGAAGTACAAGCAGGCAATCTCCTCCAATGTTATGTTCGGTGTATCACATTTGTAAGGTAGAAAACTTGGCTTCCTACAGATAAAGGATTGCAGACCTAGTTGGGTCTCCCTTTATATACATGATGGTACGAGGACAACAAGTTCGTACTAGCTCTTTCTAGTGCGGAAGCGAATGACAGCTGCTAGATTTTAAGATGCCGGAGCACGTCTCTAGCCTAGACCTTCTAGATGTGATCGTTAGGTTTCAAATGTGCCTTAGGTTAATTGATTTCATTTTAAAGTTTATCTTGAATTATGTCTCAGTTTTCATGCCTTAGAGATGTGACTCGAAAAATCCTATATGAAGCTAAATGAGACAAGACTCTTTCAATTCAATGAATAGTTTACACTAGAGAGGGTAGAAAAAAAAATCAAATGCAAACAACCAAGCAATTGAAAGAAAAATGATTTTTTCACTACTTTACTTTTTTGAAAACAAAATAATGAAAAAACTCTTCCCAATTCCGATTTTCCTTACAATTGCACTTCAAGCAGTCCTTTCAAAGGTAAAGAGAATTATTTTCTTTTCAAATGCAAATGCAACTCTAGTCTTCAATGATGCTAACTAATGTAACATATTGATGCAGCAAACTAGAATTGTGTACTTTTCATGAAATGACAAAATGGAATTTTTTGTAAAACAATTCTATTAAAAAGTTTTCGGGACAATCAATCTAGAAACAGATGAAAGGACACAAAAATAACTTCTTCCAGACTAATAATGCAATGACTCTACCAAAAACAAGACAAGAAATGTGATCTATGTTGGAAAAGAGACATTTAAACAATCAAACAAAACTTTTCAAACTTGAATGATGGAGATCAAAGCAATAAGAGGATTACAAACGAAATGCAAGGAGTAAATTCACTAACAGCTTGAGTCACTAAGTTCAAAATTAGAAGAACGGATGACAACCTAGATTTCCTAGAGCCACTAACCATCCAAAGACTCAAGAAATCAAGCTAAAGAAGTCAAATAAACAAGCACATAAACCAAGCCAAATCAAGCTTTCCAGCCAGGGAGAAATAGCCTAAAACAAGCTAAGAGGCAGAAATCAGGAGAGCAAGACACACTCATTGAGATCTGGGGTAAACCCTAATCTCCATCTACAGGCATCAACGTGACTGCCTAACTAACAACAAGCGCCAAAAGGGAGTCAACGCGACTCTTTTTAGAAACTCGATCTGATCGGCGCAACTATCTTAGAAAAAACCGCACTAGTCAAGGATCCAAAGGAAAAAATAAAAAATTCCTCAAGTAAAAACCATACTTGCTACTGTAAATTTTAGACTTAGAGCAATAAACCAGGAAAAGCAGAGAACACTGGAGGGAAATGGTGATACTAGAAAATTTCAAACAAAACTATGAAATTACAATCAATCAAAAAGAAGGATTGGGTCCCCAGTGGAGTCGCCAATTTGTGATGCAGGTAAATTCTAAGTGTGAACACAAACAATTCCTCTAGCCTGAGAGAGAGGATCTAGTCAAAAACAGACAACCTATGGAAGATTTCCTTAGGCTAGAATCAATTAATAGGGCCTACCTCTTATAACGTTATTCTGCTTGGTGATGATCCTGCTTCTTCGTTCCATCTATCTTTTGATTCCTTTCTTTGCACACCTGAAACAAGCAAACAACAGAAAACAACAAATGTAATAGCATACAATATTGTATTCAACCTACTTAACAGGTCAAGGAACATTAATCCATAAAGATATAAAATGACACTTCATGTAGGAAATCAATTGATAGTTGCATTTATATAAATCAAAAAGAGAATACAATGTAAGGATTCTGGACACCACATATCTCCACAATGGTATGAGGCCTTTTGGGGTAAGTCCAAAAGCAAATCCATGAGGGCTTAGGCCCAAAGTGGACAATATCATACCATTGTGGAGATATGTGGTGTCCAGAATCCTTACATACAACTGGTGCCTTTATGTTGCTAGTCTCCTCTGACGTATTCGGGTTCCCACATTTCTGCTAGCACTTCATGGATAGCCCCAACAATAGAGGTTTTAAGAGCTCTTTCCCTCTAGTCTCAAATCACACCCAAGCACACTATTCTCCCTCAAATATACACTAGAAAACTTCAGACTATAGATCTCTTGTTAATTATTCTAAGTCCAAACTAAGACTAGCTTTTGCTTGGGAAAAAAATAAGCTTTTATAGCTTGGATGGATGGGAGATGGTTCCTATTATCATGGGAGAAGGCCTTATCTCTTGGATTAGTTCCATCCTAATAGGGGAAAGGAGCCCAAATGGACCTCCTCGACTCCATCTGACCTAACCATTTACCAAACTTTTGTTATGAAGCTTCTAATGCTGGGAGCTTCGGCTCCATATTTAAAAAAAAACTTTTCAAAATAGGATCGACATGACTAAGAAAGGGATCAATCAATCCGATCAATGCTAGGGACAGTTGTAACCCCTGCATATCAGTGCAAGGAGGACACAGGTCATTAGTGCCGGTCTTGTAAACTAGGATAAACAGAAGGTTTTTGGGAAATGATGCAAAAGGGAATTGTTCTGCTCATGAATAGGAACATAATGAGAGTTTCTTCATGATAGGAAAGCATGTCGAGTACACTGTAGAGGTCCTCCAAGATCATGGATGGGGAGCACAAGGATAGTGAAAAAATGTTGTTTAACACATATTGTTGAGTAAATACACATGCAACTGAAGACTACCATAAACTTATTACTCGATGGGAAGAGATAAATCAAATGAAGGGAGACGATTTAGTCTGCGCATAGCCCTGCGATTCTAGTCCTTCAACGCAGCCTAATATCAATGTTTTCACGAGAGGATGGAAATGGACATGAGCTAATACTGGAGCCCATGATTAGTCAATTATTACAAATCCTAAATCTACAAAGATAATATGATCTAAACCAGTGAAAGGAGTATTATAGGGATGTAATTGAACTCTTCCATCAATTAATGTTCTAGAAAATACCTCAGAGTGAACTACAGGAGAAAGTAAAGGGACGTCAAGAGAAACATTTCACAGAATCTTCCCAACCTATAATGGAATGGTTTAAGTTATTCTTACATATTATGAATGATAAGCAACTCATTGGCCAGTTGTGGAAGAGATAGAAGAATATTTTTAAGGACGATGTGTTCTCTAAGGAACCGATTTCTACAACTCTACCTAAGAGGCATTCCAAACAAGTATGGAAGAATAAGAAGAGGACTGGAAGGGAGTTTCGGGTACATTCTCATATTACAGGATTTCAAATCAAGGAATCCATTCTAGATTTGGGATTAGATGTTAATAGTTTTCCAAGAAAGACTTAGGAGGCTCTTGGAAAACCCAAGTTGGTCTATTCCCTGATTTAGTTGCGAATGGAAAACCAGTATTGCATTCTCCCTATTGGCATACTAGGAGACGTTGAGTTTGATATAGATGGTGTTAAAACTTACGTTGATCTTGAGGTTATTTATATTATTGGGGACAAAGACCCATATCTGGCTTTGTTGGGCATTGACTAGGATTTCTAGAATTATGCAGACATTGATTTAAAGCGGGATACTATGACTTTTGAAGTGGATGGTATATGTGTTATATAGCCTCTTGATCCATATCAAGGTATGAGGTTTATTGAACTTATAGATGATGTTGAATCCTCTAGTTTAGTGGACCTGTTATATTAATTAGTTATTGGAAAGTGAGAAGGTTACATTAACCCTACATCTATTGGCTCTATTAGTTGGAGTATCCAAATTAATAAATTTGGCTCTGAAGCTACAATGGAAGCCTAGCAATAGGGCACCCATGAAATCCATTCCCGAAATTGTGATATTGTTCGAAGTATTTGCTAGATTGGTACTAAGGTACACAAGTATCCTATTTTTGATGGTACTAATTCTATTGTAAATTTTATCAAAGAAATTGATTCTTGCATAGAAGAGTGTTACAAGATCCCTATAATGAGTGTTTTTTTGCAAGCTACTCCTGCAAGGTGGTGGGCAGCACACCGGGATCAACTGCAAGAAGGGAGCACTATTAAGGTTGTTTTTTTATATCAATTTTCTCTACCAAACGAGATTTTGAGCAAAAATCCTATTTATAATGGTCGTACTTCTCCACAAGACCATGTTGCACATTGTTCTTTTGTAAGGAAGGTTGATGGTCTCATAGTTAAAATGTGGTCTCATCTATTTATTCATTCTTTGGGAAATATTCCACAAGATTGGTATTTATAGGAGGACCTAAAACACCGGACAGTAGATTGGGATGTAATCACAGCTTAGTTTTGTAAATATTTTTCTTTTTGTGCTACTGATGAGAAGATGACACGAGTTCTTAAAGCTATTAGAGGTGTCTTTTTTTCGGGAGAGGATGTGCTAGCAGAATGCAGTCGGTATGGAGGCTTTGCACACTCGTATGACTCAATATTTCATGAACCTGTTGTTTTTGGGAAAATTAAAAAAGACCCAGATGATGATAGAGGAGTTAATGCACTTATCTTTCAAAGGGTCTGAAGGGGAACATAAAATTAAAGAGGATCATGTTTGTGGTGTTACACACCTATAGTTTCTTAAATTGAAGAAGATGAATATTAGTACTGATGAGAAACTAAAGCTTGCCTCTATTAGGGACTACTAGGATGATCAGACCACGCGGGAAATATTTGACCTGCTCAAAGAATATGAATATCTCTTCCCCTATTCTGTCTCATAATTGAAGGGAAATAAAGGTGATTTGGGAGAAATGAAAATTTCACTAAATCCATATGTGAATCCTATTAAGCATCAACTTTATAGGTTGAATCCATGAGTCAAGGAGAAGGTCAAGAAGGAAATTTATAAAATTTTAGTTGTCAGTCTTATATTCCATGTTGATGAAGTTGAACAGATAAGTCCCATTGTCATTTAGGATAAGAAGGATTCAGATGAACTATGGATATGTGTTGATTATTGTAATCTCAATATTGTACATGTACATGATCCATTTCCCACCCCTTTTAGCGATGAAGTCTTGGACAATGTTGAGGGAAATGAATCATATACCTTTACTAATGGGTTTTTGGGTTATCATCAAGTACGCATTTTTAAGAACACAAGAAGAATACCACATTCACCACTGAATGGGGGTCGTATGCGCATAATATTATGCCGTTTGGGTTGGATAATTCTCTATTTGTTTTCTCTCGTATTGTCATTATTGCTTTCCATGAATATATACACAAGTTCTTAGAAGTTTACATGGATGATTGAGTTGTTTACATCTTTCTCAAGAATTGCCCTAGCTTGTTAAGGGTTATGTTTGATAGGTGTAGGAAACTTCAAACATATTTGAACCTGAAGAAATGCATTTTTTCTATGCCTTTTGGAACACTAACAGGGCATATTGTTTGTAAGGAGGAAGTTTGTTTGGATCCTGCTAAAGTTGTGGTGATATTGAATATGTCACTACCCACCTCAGTTCAACAATTGTGTTCTACTCTAGGACATACTGGTTATTATTCAAGATTCATTCAAAATTATGCTTCCATTACGGCTCCACTGGAGAAGCTCCTTAAGAAATCTAAGTGTTTTCTGTGGTCCGCAGACTTTAACGTTGCATTTGATACATTGAAAGAGAAGCCTGTTAGCGCACCAATTATATTCTATCTTGACTCGAATAAGAAATTATATGTCCATGTTGATGCATAAAGTATCACTTTGGGCGTTATATTGACACAATCGGGTGACAGAAACTTGGATCACTCTATTTATTTCACAAGAAGAAAATTTTCTAATGTAGAAAAGAACTATACCACCACAGAACGAGAAGCCTTAGAGATGATATATTCTCTCCAGAATTTCCAACGTTACTTACTATGAGTTCCGTTTAATTTTTTTATAAACCACTCAGCATTGAAGTACTTAGTTAATAATCTTGTGCATGAAGGAATAATTTGTTGGTGGTTGTTGTTATTTCAAGAGTTCACATTGGAAGTCATTATCAAGCTAGGAAGGTCAAATGTGGGGCCAACTCATTTATCCATATTGGATTTAGGAGATTCAGGAGGGTAGATCAATGATGAGTTGTTAGATGCTCATTCGTTCCACATTGAAGTTGTCCCTGACTATTTAGAAGATATTGCTAACTTTCTTGCCACAGGTCATTGCCCATTTGATTACACTACAATGCAGAAAAATCATTTAGTTGTTCGAGAAACAGACTACTAATTTATTGTGGGGCAGTTATATAAGATGGGAATTGATCAAGTTTTAGATTGTTGTATCCTTAATCATGAACGTGAAGGAATATTGTGGGAATGTCATGTTGGAATTGCAGGGGGACATGTTGGAAGTAAAGCTACTACTCGAAAGGTCTTACAAGTTGGTATTTGGTGGCCAACTATTTTCAAGAATGCGAAGGAGTATGCAAAGACATGTGATGTTTTTCAATAGGTTGGTTGACCATTGTGACATAATGAAATGCCCCTGAATCTAGTACAGGCACTTGTTGCATTTGAAAAATGGGTTGTTGATTTTATTGGACCTATCTATCCTCCTTCTCATTATTCTCATGCCCAATGTATCATTACAACAACAGACTATCTCACCCGTTTGGCGGAAGATACTCTGGTTAAATATTGTACTGCTGATACAACTGCTAGATTTATCTTTGAGAACATCATTACTATGTTTGGTGTCCCTCGCATCCTGACAAGTGATCAGGGTTCTCATTTTATTAATGAAATAGTTAGGACTCTGTTGCAGAATTCCATGATATAGCATCATAAGAGCACCCCTTATCATTTGCAAGCCAACGGAACTATTGAAGCATTTAACAAAATCCTGGAGAGGGGACTCACTAATTTCTATTCCACAAATCGAGATGATTGGGATGAATGGATTCGTGCTACCTTATGGGCCTACAGAAGTACTGTCAAGAGATTGAATAGGTACACCCCCTTCAAACTATTTAATGGCAGGGAAGTTGTTGTTCCTGTTGATTTTATTGTTTTGAATCTCTTCATTTATCATGCAACTAAAATGTCAGAGGATGAATCTATTCCTAATAAAGTAAATGAGTTGTTGCAACTAGACGAATCTTGATTCCTTGCCTATTTTCATCAAACAATTGAAAAGGAGTGCTAGAAGGCTTCATATGATCTTCGCTTCAAGAATAATTCCTTCTCCGTGGAAGATGAAGTATTACTCTACAATAGAAAGTATCACAAACATCCTGGTAAGCTCCAAATGCATTGGCTTGTTCCTTTTTATGTTACATGTATTAAAGAATCCAGCGTTGTTCCGCTTACTCAGTTAAATGGTACTATGTTTTCAAGATGGGTAAATGGTGCTTGCTTGAAACCCTATTTTCTTGTTTCAAATTCCAATTAAAGTGATCTCTCCTTGCGAGAGTTGTAGGTAGGGGTTAGGATAGTCATGTTAATAACAGTGTTTTGTATATTTGGTAGTTTTTAGGTTTTGTATTTCCCACAAGTATCTTCCATTTTTAAATTTCGATCTGACGCAAACAATTGTGGTTGGGGAAATTTTGTCATATCTTGTTTTTTAGAGTCAATAATGCTTGTCCTGTCTATCAACTTTCCCAATCATGGTATAGTTAGTTACTGAATGTGTATCCCAATTCCCGATAAGATTTTATTCTATTTTTATATTTTTAGTTACATCACCACATTCCTTAGTATGTGTCTGGATCACTTGTCATCAATTCAAAACTTAAGTCACATTTCCCGAACCTAACGGCTAAGTCTATGTCAATTTCCCTATATCTTCACACTTCTTGTCTTCACCAGCACCTTTTCCCATCATGCATTCTCAGTCTCCACTCTGGCTCCACTATCACCCACCCATAAACCTTCTCTTCCTTCTCTTCCTCCTGTCTAATTTGAGTTCACCCATCGCCATATGAACATGGTTCGTTCAGTTAAACTTACTCTCAGTATGTACCCTATCCATTCTCATATCCACTCTCAAGATGATCTGTTGGGAAAGTATGTTAAATTCCATCTTATGGATAATGACATGTCTGATTCCACCATGTTCCCTACGCTCGATACTAATATTTTTAGGGAGCCCAATACCCATCCCAGTGGTCATTTTACCATGAAAGTCTTACTTGTTTTCTATCAATTAACGCAGTCCAACCTTCTCCTTCTGAGGGACTTAGCTGTGTTTGACAACACTAGTGAGGTAATGCATTATAGAAAGTTTTTGATCATTCGACTTCATGGGGGTTCTCTTTGGTTGGACTATGAATACTCTATCCATGAAATTGACATTTAGAACATCACTGGACTATCAACCTATGGTGCTAATGTTAAGTCGTCTTTTCAAAAAATAACTAAGCATGGGAAGAAAACGGATGAGAAAAACTTGTATAAGAAGTATGGTATCACCCAAAAAGGTCGAGGATAAGTTATAGATATGATCAACAACATGTCATTCCATGTTGCTACTACAATTATTGCCACCAAGTTCATGCACCACTACACCAAAGGGGAATTTACACTAGATGCCATTTTTGTTGCTGAAGCTTGTGTTTGTGGTGATCAACTCAATTAGTCAAGCTATCTTCTTCATGAATTGTTTAAGGCTCCTAATTATTTCTATGCTCGGTCCACTTATTTTGTTTTCAGATTCCTACTTATTCCACTTTCCATGTCCAAATGGTCTCCTCTAGAGGGTCGTGGCCTTGTTACAATTTTCAAAGAGGAGCCCCTTGCTTATATGTATGCACCATAGTGTAACATTAAAGATACTGTAAACAGGGAATTTAATGATCTTGCTTTTAGTCATTGGTACAACAAGATGGTTTATGAGTCAAATGTTATTTCTTGGGTCTTGCTTCCTCTATTGGACCAATACTTTCCTCTAATTTAGTTTGGTATCTCTCACAATTCCTACTATTCTCGGCCAATGCACACTTCCTCAGACAATTTATCCATGTATCCATTGTTGTTTTATATCAACGAGAATGATTTTTTCATTGAAGTTTTCACTTGGCCAGGGGTTATTGCATGGCGGCAAGATGGGGAAATTTTCTCTAATCCTAACGTAATGAAACATGTTGAGGAAGGCTCTTCAACTTCTCATAAGCATTCAGAAGATGTACTTGAGGGTCTCTAGCCCCTTTTGAAGAAATATAAGGAGTGTGTGAGCTCTTATTATGCTACTTGGTCTAAGGTTGGTTCGTATTTGCAACATAATCTTCGTATACATTAGCTCACCCCTATCTCCATTGCACTTCCTATTATTGTGTCTACCATTCTTCCTGCTGATATTTTTACTCCCTTGTCACCTCATCAAGTCCATAACACTCCCTCTACCTCCACTTTCATCGAACTTGATTCCAAACTGACATTCATGGATTCTGCAGTGTGTGTGCAAGAAGAATGGTCTCTATCCCCACATACAACCTCCAAAGAGATGCCTCATTCATCCACGGCTACTTTATATGACATCCTCGATTCACCTGTTGCCTCATTATGAAATTTTCCAAGGGAGAAAAAAAAATCCTAAAATATAAATTGTGTAAATTAGAAATATTTTTTATGTAATTACATGTGTCTTGATTCTAGAAATAATTTGTATTGCTAGGCTATTAGGTATTTTTTATAATCTAGTATTTTTCCCAAGTGGGCCTTTGTAAAAATGACAAATGTCATGATGATGTGTTAGGTAGTTTTTAGGAGGTGGGATAGATGTTCATATTGTCTTTATCTATGTTAGGATAATTTATAGTTAATAGAATATTATGTGTGTGTGTGTATAATTATAGAACCAACCAGAGCTCAGTTAGTTTAGAGAGAGAGTCTACAGAGTAGAAACAATATCTACTCTAGAAGGAGCATGAGGGATCCAATTCAAGGAGCAAGGTTTATTTTGTGTTCCCTTGTAATCATCTAAATGTCATATGATTCGTGCATGCTTGTAAATTAATTGTTTGTGTTTATAGACCCATGTATTTTTAATTGCTTGAAATCGATAATTTGAGTTTGGATCAAAGTTTTGGTTTCTATAATAGTCTTAGATTCATTCAAGGACCATCACACAATAATTTTCTTTTATTCATGGAATTGAGAATGGATTAAGTTATAGACCAGGATTGAATTCAAGTTTTGTATGAAGTCCATCATTTTATGGTGATTTTGTCATCATATTCAAACTTTCCTAGTCAATGTTTCAGCCAAACCTTTTTGTTTTGTAGCACAAACCATTTGTATTTGGAATCGATCTATCTGATCCCTACCTCATCACAAACACTAGAATTTACCCAGATCCCATATTTTTTAGTGTATGAGTCTCGAGAAGGAATGTCCCACATCCTTTCCACGGGGTATCTAGATATTTGATCAAGTTAGAATTCAGTGGAAGGGTGGACCACTAGATGGGCAGATTTGAGATCCAACATAGGTCCCACATCTGGGACTTCACATAGTAATCTAAGTTGATGAATGGACATATGAGCAAACCAAGTGAATGCAAGTTTAATTTGGCATGGCCTTGTAAGGATAACTATCTAAACTAATAGAATATGGGACTAGAGCCTTGAAATGAGGCAAAAAGGGGATATTTAGGTCTAAGAAAATCCAGGAGAAGAAGAGGTGTGGTACATCCAAACTAATCTAGATCTCAAATCATGAGAATGAGGTAAAGGGCAATAATGTGTGATTTTAAGATCTTAACACCTTCACACTTATAACACAAAATAATTCACAATAAAGGGGTTAAAGGTCAGTGATGTATCTTAAGGCTTGTTTCTAAATCCTTGATCTTATGGTTAATATTCGAGAGTGAAGAGTTGGCAAATTTGGGATTTACGTATAGATGGCTATAGAATTTTTTATTCCTCCTGTAAGGAGTTAATGAAACAAAATAGTAATTGGGTGAAGAGTAAGTAGTCAAGAAAGGACGGAGAATACATGACTTTCCAAAGAAGTTATGGCTAAGGATTTTTACATAGTGCTAACCATAGAAAACATGATTAATTTATACTCTTGATTCTAAAAATATCATGGGACTTCCCCAATTTAAAATCTAGGTCAAAAAGGAAATTGAAGAGGTTTTCCATAGCCACTAAAAATATTACATAAAGTGGGATTAGAGTGATAGTACGTTTCTTGGGAATAAAGGGAAAAGGAAGTTGTCATAAGAGAACTATAACCATCCAAGAAGATTAAAATAGCGCTCATGAAGAAGAAGAGACTTGATGGTAGAAGACTAAGAGTAGTGCGTGATAGAGGAATAATAAAGATATTAGTGTTAAAAAATTCAGAAAAATTTTAGGCAAGGGAACCTAAGTAAGGAAAGATTGAATCATTAAGACTTAACAGAGGATTGGAGCTAGATTAAAGAAAACTAAGCCAAGAAGCAAATATGGAAGAATTGAGATTTTGAGATCTCATTGGTAAAGAAACCTAACAGGAAATTCTTCTTTAAATTTTATTTTAAATTTAGAAATAAGCTAACAATTGTAGAGGTAGAAGCTATGGTGGTATTAACTACAGTTAAAAAAACTATAACAAAAAAATAATAGTGTTCTTAAGTATCGTGACAAAGAACCCTTGTAGAAGATAAGTTATAGAGATACATTCCAACTAAGTTTGGAAGAGAGAAGAGGATAAAGGAATTACTCAAAAAGGAGAGGTGAATAGAATAAGTAACGTTCTTGAGAGATAAGTAGGGTACAATAGATAGAGGAGCAAAGGAAGTAGAAAGGTTCTAGAGGAGGTGAATCTATGATACCAAAAGGCTAAGCCCAGAGGAGAGAACCTTAATGAGATGTTTGTAAAGGCTTGTATGTAGCTCATATTGAGAATGGAGAAGCTCAAAGAGAAGAATATGGCCATTTATGGTCATGTTAATGGTTTAGTAGAAAGCCATACGAGAATGGAGAATAATGTTGAAGAATATGGCACCAAACGAAGGAAATTGAGTGATGAAGAGTTTGGAAAAGATATGGTTGAGTTAAAAGAGAGACTTAGTGTAATAAGAATGCTACTGCAATAGATGGAGAAGGAAGACCAGATGTATGGATGGGACAGTAATAATAAGTTCCAATGGACTGTTAGGAAACGATATGATAGGAAGTTGAAGAGAAAGTTGAGGCACCTATTGAGTACTCATTGAGAAATGAATAACTCTGAGTCGATGAATGTGAAGATGGAGATAGAGTTCACTATTATGAACTAGAGCAAGTACCACTCCTTGATGAAGAGAATGATGAAGATGAGGAGAGGAGATTGATGGAAAGTCTCATGGACTGCAAAAAGAGTCTAGAACAGTGGAAGGATATAATAATAGAAGATGTGGTGGTAGAGACACTAAATGAGGCTAAAGATCCTAGTTATTATTTTAATACTGATGTTTTGTGTGTGGTTCCAAGCCATAGAAATAATGAAGTATGACAGTCATCTAGAATTGTCATAGAATACAGGAGAATGAAGAAATTCTTTCCCAAAGAATTAAAGGAGGATATAATTTAGAAATTGTCATGAAAGAAAGTGAGACAACACTGTCTCATGAAGACAACCAGAAAGACCATACACAATAAGAAGAAATAATGTTGAATTTAATAGGAGAGGCTAGATGGCCTCATGTTTTTAAAGTTGATAAATTGTATATGAATGCAAGTCTTGTAGATGATGGGAATTCATTTAAATTTTTCATGAATATGGAGGAGAAATGATAGAATTCCAATGCAATATTTTTCACAAAATACTAGTTGGATAATCTTGGGGTTGAAAAAGACTGCATAAAGAATGCAACCAAGAAACAAGAAAAGGTCAAGATGCTTAAAGCATCAATTCATCTTGATCAATTACATGGTAAGAATATTGATAGGAGTATAATTAAGTATGTAGAAGAAGGACAATAAATGTTGTTAGGAGGGCAAGGAAAGGAGAAGCATGAGGCAAGTTTGTCTATGAACATAAAAATTTTATTTTATTTTTAGCCTAGGAGTATGGAGCATAAGCTTGTTTTAAGAAACAACCAACAACCTGGAATTAATGTTGATGGAAATAATAAATTTTAGCAGAGGACAGAGATTGAGGATTCTATTAACAAGATGCAGATGTTGATGAGAAATATACCTAAGTGAAGGGACAAGTACAAGAGAAGGATAACCATTTGTAGAATAGAACTGACTGTGCAAGTTTATCTCAGGAAGGAATATGGGGTATTGAAAAATCAAGTTTGGGATCCTAGAAGACTGAGTTCAATAGTAAACCAACAATAAAAGTAGACATGTGGACAATAATATCATAAGGTCTGAGATCCTTGGGGATGAAACAATCAACAACACATGACCATGAGGTCATCGAAAAATTTTCAACCTAGTGAGTCTCATGTAGGAGCATCAACCCTAGGAAATTCATCTTTTCCTAGACTTAAGTGGGTCATGAAATTTTCCAATGGGAATATATTTCCCTCAAATGTATTTTGGACAAATTATAAATAATTTGTTTTGATGTAATTACATGTATCTTGATTTTAGAAAGAATCTAGATTGTTAGGCTATTAGGTAGATTTTATAAGCTGGCATTTTTCCCAAGTGGGCCTTTGGAAAAATGAAAAATATCATGATGAGTTGTTAGGAAATTTTTAGGAGCAAGGATAGATGTCCATAGTATATTTGTTTCATATCGGGTATTTTCTAGTTAATAGAATATTATATATGTGTGTGTATACAATTAGAGAGCCATACAAAGCTCAGGTAATTGAGAAAGAGATTCTCAAGAGTAGAAAAAAGCTCCACTATAGAAGGAGCACGAGAGCTTTGCAGTCAAGGAGTAAGGAATGCAACACTCCTATGTAGATAAGATGCCTTTTGTTTTATATTGATTAATAGGAGTTTATTTTGTTTTCCCCTGTAATCATTTGAATGTCCTATTATATGTCTAAATCATAGAGTGTGTGCCTGTGTATAAATCATTTACATTTATAGATCCCTATATTCTACATTTCTTGAAATCAAGGATTTGAGTTTATATCAAAGTGTTGGTTTCCATATTTAGTCATAGATTCCTTCAAGGATCTTCACACAAAGATTTTCTTCAATTCATGTATTTGAGAATGGATTAGGCTACAAATTGGGACTGAATTTTAGTTTCACGGGAAGTTCATTAATTTATGGTGATTTTTTCATCGGAGTTAAAGTTTTCTATACAAGGTTTTCTCCAAGCCTTCATTTGTTGCAACACAAACCCTTTGTATTTTGAATCTAGCTATTTGGGCCCTACCACTTCACAACCACTAGAATTCACCTAAATCTCATATTTGTGAGTGCATGGATCTTCATAAGGAATGGACCACATTAGGATTGCAAGGTATCCGAAAATTTGATCAAGATAGAAGTCAATGGAAGGGAAGATCATCAGATGGGAATATTTGAGATCAGACATAGGTCCCACATCTGGGACTTCACATAGTAATATAGGTTGAGGAATGTACATTTGGGCATATCAAGTGAGTGCAATTTTAATCCTACATTTTTCCACAAGGAGAGTTATCTGAAATAATAAAATTTGGGACTAGAGCCTCAGGTCAAAGAAAAAATGGAATACTCCAGCCCGACAACATCCATGCCATGAAGCGGTGTAGCACATCTAGACTAATATGGATCCTAAATCATGAGAATGAGGTAAGGGGAAGTAACACATGGTTTTAAGGCTTTAATTCCTTCATGTTTATATCACAAAAGAATTGACAAGAAATAGGTTAAAGATCAATGCCTTAGCTTAAGGCTTGGTTCTGAATCCTTGATCATATGGTTAAGAGTTGAGAGTGAAGAATAGAGAAAGTTGGGATTTACACACGCATGGTTATAAAATGTTTCAAACCTTGTGTAAGGATTTAAGAGGAACAATGTTGACTAGGTGAAGAGCAAGTATTCAAGAAAGGACTAGAATATGTGACTTGACAAAGGGGTTTTGGCTAAGGAGTTTAACATGGTGCCAGTAAACATGGTCAATTTATAGTCTTGATTATAAAAAAAAATGTGGGACTTCCCCCACATAAAATTCAAGCTCAAAAAGTAAATTACAAAGGTTTTCCATAGCAACTAGAAAGGTTGTGTTAGTGTCAGTCTTTACAGCCTTCCTCCAGTGATCAAATGTGCTCTTACATAGTGATTTTGAAGTGTCAAGGTCAAATTTTGTC
>APFE030018799.1:6303-29632 GCA_000404065.3 Pinus taeda
TTTCAATGGATTTTATCACAGGTTTACCCAAGTCTGAGGGAAAGAGTGTCATCATGGTGGTAGTTGATAGACTTAGCAAGTATGCACAATTTTTGTGCATTATCACCTCCATTTAAAGCCAGTATAATTTCTACTGCATTCATGGAAACAATTCAAAAGCTACATGGAAACCCAAAGATTATTGTAAGTGACAGAGATCCCATTTTCACTGGAAATTTTTGGACATAATTATTTTCTTGTCTTGGTACTCAGTTAGCTCATAGCTCATCTTATCGTCCTCAATCTGATGGGCAAACTAAGATAGTAAACAAATGTTTGGAAGGATATCTTCATTGCATTGTATCTGATAAACAAACACAATGGGTCAAATCGTTGCCTCTGGCTGAATGGTGGTATAACACTTCCTTCCATACAGCAACAAAAATGACCCCATTTATGGCACTTTATGGATACCAACCACCATCAATCACATCATATTTAAGAGAAAATTCTAAGGTTCAAGCAACGGAACATCACATCGAACACCAACAACAAGTCCTCCAACTCTTAAAGGATAACCTCGTGTTGGCACAGAATAGAATGAAACAACAAGAAGATCAACATCGCAACGAAAGAAGTTTTGATGTAGGTGATTGGGTATTCCTACGGCTACAACCATATAAGCAAATGTCCCTCAAGCAAGCTAAGAAGGATAATAAATTATCACCAAAGTATTATGGTCCATACAAGGTGTTGCAAAAGATTGGTACTATGGCATACAAATTGGAGCTTCCTGTAGCTTCTCGATTGCACCCAGTTTTCCATGTTTCATGTTTAAAGAAGGTTATAGGCGATAAGCTCCCAGTTCAAACAATATTGCCAGAACTTAACGAGTAAGGAAAAATTATATTGGAACTGGAAGCAGTCACAGAAACAAGAACTAGGTAGCTATGAAATTGATCAATTTCGGAGTATCTTATCAAGTGGAAAAACTTATCCACTGAAGATTCCACATGGGAGGATGAGAATTTTATACATAAGCATCTAGAACTACTCAAGCATTGAGGACAACACTTTTTTAAAGGAGAGGGGCATGTTGGATCCCTATAATACTAGTGATTACCCCATTACGATTGTAGTTGTATCCCTTATTAATATTGTTGTTCCCCTATTGTCCCCATATTTTTATTACTGTGCCCCATAGAATCCCCCTATTGTTATTTTTGTGGCTATATATTATTATTGTTAGGTCAGTTGGGTTATATTGTGACTCCTTAGACTCCTATATATAAAAAGGAGGTTTTCTCATTTGAATCATTCAAGAATTGTTCATTTATGTAATGTAAAGGAGGTTTCCCCCTTGAAGAGGCTGAATTCTAAGGCGTTGATCTATCTTTTCTATCTTTTTCTTGAGCTGGTTTCATAACAGAAAGTTGTCACACAACCTTCACTGCCTAACTGCCCTACTGAAATCAGATGTTTCTTCAAATCTAGAACATGCCTTACCTCCTTTAGTATCCATTGGTTTCCATTTTGTTGTTTTACAAGAACCTTACCCATTCCAACAACTTTACAGTTTTTATCATCACCCAAATGGACTCGTCCAAAATCTCCTTGAACATAGTCATGAAAATATTTCTTATCGGGTGTGGCATGGAATGAGGCCCCTAAATCTATCACCTAAGAATCAATAGTATTTTCGAAAGAAAGAATCAAAGCATCTTGTAACACCTCACCTGTCACATTTGCTTCATGATTGTTTTCTTACTGTCCATCTCCTTCATTTCCCTTCCAAGATTTGCAGTCTTTCTTTAGGTGTCCTTTCTTTCCACATTTCTAGCACACTATCCCCAATCTAGACTTGGATCTGTCTTTCCTTGATTTACTACAATATCCTGAGCTTTTTCCTCTTTCCATTTTTCTTCCCCTAGAATCTGCACTTAAAGCATTACCCGATGTCTCACCGGAGCTTTTCCATCACATTTCCTCGCTAAGGATAGCACCAAAAACATCATCAAACTTTAAAGTACTAGATCCAGAAACAGAGTTACTAATAGCCATTACTAAACCATTCCAACTTTCTGGCAATGAGCACAAGAATAACAGAGCTCTAACTTCATCTTCAAAGTTTACCCCTACAAAACTTAACTAACTTGTAACTGTATTAAAATCATTTAAATGGTCTGCAACAGATCCACCTTCCGACATCTTCATATTAAATAACCATTTCATAAGAAATACCTTGTTTGAGGCCGAGGTTTTTTCATATAGTTTCGCCAACACCTGAATCAAACCCTCTGTCATTGTTTCCTTCGAAATTTTGAAGGGGACCGACTCTGCGAGGCACAACCGTATTGTTCCAAGTGCCTTTCTATTGATAAGGTTCCATTCTTCATCTGTCATAGCCATCGGCTTCTTTTTTTTTTCGCTCAATGGTAGGTACAGATCTTTTTGATATAGATAATCTTCCATCTGCATCTTCCATAGCGAGAATTTTTGGCCGTTAAATTTCTCGACCCTAAACTTACCATCTTCTACCATTGCTCCCACTCGAACCAGGAACCCTTCTCTCCTGTGAGTTTGTCAGCGAAATAGACCTTTGGCCCTGATACCAATTGTTAGAAAATTATATATTACAAAGCAATGGAACAAATAGAATATAGCAAAAATATAAACATAGAAAATGCATAAAACCAGAGATACACAGATATACGTGGTTCACCCAGTTTGGGCTACATCCAACCCAAACAGCTAGTCCTTCCTTTTTATTATCTAGGAAAATGAAGAGACAGAACCTATAATAGATCCACCGTAATATCCTTTGTTTTCTCTCACAGTCTCGCCTCTCTGTTTCTCACTCAGAGAATACACATCTATTACATAGCCTCAAATACAATGCCCTCATACAAAGAGAGGGGTTGCCTTCTAGGGAAAAAAACCCTAAACTAAACATAATTTCTACTATCAGATCATCCGCCTAATGAACAACCCAGATTGACTAGAAATTACTATACTTTTACAAGGCAATTTTACATTTGTTTTTAGCTTCGAGGGTGCTGCCCTAGAAACCCCCATCGGGGGACCATTGGTCCTCCTTCAACCCCGGTGGGGGGGACAAGTCCCCCCCCGCATCCCCCCCCGTGTGAAGGGGTGTACAAACTTCCTGGGGTCTACATCCGGCTGAAACAGAGACCTCTAAATAAACATGATCCACACCCAACATAAAGAGGATGTGGTAATTTGCTTAGAAATCGTGTAAACATAATAGCAATACAAATCCATCATTTCTTTCCCTTATTCCCAAATAATTTAACCCTTTGTTCATTTCTAGGTTCCACCTAATCTGTCTCTGCAACTCTTTCTACAATATTCTAACAAATATTATGCAAAACAAGTTGAAAAATATCCTCTCCAAAATAATATGTGAAATCAAATAGAATTCATGTAGAGGCATCAAATAGTTGAAAATATAATTGTGATGTGGGAAGCAATACACTTAAGTAGAGATAATAAGGATAGAGGGATGATTATCAAAATTGGCACAACTAATTCTTTTGATAGGGTAAAACACTCCTTTTTATTTGATATCCTTTTCAAGTTTGGCTTCTATCCTCTTTTTATTCAACTTGTTTCCACTTGCATTCGCAATCCATGGATCACCCCTTTGGTAAACGGAAGACCTACTCCTTTCTTTAAAGGTAGTTGAGAGTTGAGGCAAGGTTGTCCCCTTTTGCTCCTTTGCATCATTACGGCAGAATCCTTGAGTAGGAAAATTTAAGAAAAAAGGGTCTTGGGGACTCTTCCATGTTAGAGGTCTTAAGAGTATGAGTCACACTTGTTTCATTAATGATATCATATCTTTGGTGATGCCTCTATTATCTATTATCATTGTTGAGCACTTCAAATAAGTTTTGGATCTTCTTTAAATTTCTTCAATTGATAAGGAGAACAATTTCAAAACCCATATTTTGGCTAGAATATATGCTCCAAGATCCTACACACCATCTCTATAATTATATCATTTTGTTATCAATTGGGGATCTCAATTACTAAATCTAGTAGGGAAATTTGTTTTATTGAGGCCATCTGTTAAAATTGGCAACCAGGGCAAAACTTCATGTGGGTCATCTTATTCATGGCTAATAATATTTTTATTAGATTCCCCTTGTCAAGAGGTGTAGGATTGATATAAAGATCATCCGATTCTGATAAGTATTCATGGAGATATGAATTTATTTTGATTATGGAATTATTATCAAGCCGACCTACAACTCATGTAGGCTCAAAAGCCCAATAGTCACATCTATTCAAACACCAACGTTGTGTATAAACATACGAGGACTTTTCCTCATTCGGACTCACTCATCTCATCACATCTCTCTCTCTACTGCACAGAAAAGAGTATCTTCTCTACTGCGCAAAAAAGGGTCTCTCCCTCACACATGTGAAGCCGGAAGCTACTGAAACTGAAGCTGCAACTACAGAAGTAAAGTTTGACCTACATGGACTAGAAGATCTCCTCATATGAACTATGACATAGCTCCATCTGAACCTCCTCTAAAAGCTGCAACTTTTGGTGGTGGAATCAAGTCAATCCGATGGACGGTTTGCAAGATATCGACTGCCCTAGTTTGAAGGAAGTTGTTGAAACTGAAGCTGCAACTGCAGAAGTGAAGTTTGACCTACGTGGACTAGAAGATCTCCTCATCTAAAATACATTGTAGGTTCATCTGAACCTCCTCTAAAATCTGCAACTTTTGGTGGTGGAATCAAGCTGATCCGACGGTCAGTGTGTGAGATATCGTCTGCCCTAGTTTGATGATGAAGCCACTAATGCTAATGTTGTTGATTTAGGGTTTGCTACTTCTGATGTAAATCAGATTTATTGTACAATTTCTCTCTGCTGAATTACTAAAGATAAAAGAATATTTGATCAAAGGGTTTCCCCACACATTGTGGGGTTTGTCCCTGGCTAGCCGCCACATCTTGTGTTTCTTGTCTTGGCTTATTTTCTGTCGATCATTTAATGTTCTATCTGCACTTTACTTTATGTACATGTGATTGTTAATCTATGGAATATAATAAGAAAAAGAAGTAAACTGTTATAAGCATAGAACATACCATAACTTAACATGGAATCGGAGCTGAGGTGAAGACAAAGTCCGAGCAAGAGCAAGAGAAATCACCGAAGAGAATATTGGCAAGGCTATCCTAAAAGAACGATGGGGTCCTCAACACTCTTTCTTTCCGAAGACAAGCTCCATGAGAACGCTGACTATCACGAATGGAAGATGTCTATCGATCTAACCCTTGAGGATCAAGGAGTGTTGGATCATGTGAGAGGTAATATTATTGAGCCTCCATCAAATGCACCTCCTACTACCAGGAACAAATGGAAGAATGGAGAAGTTAAAGCAAAGAAGATCATCTGGGACTCTATTGACAAGCACTTGGTGGCCTACATCTCTGAACTAGACACCTCCAACGAAATCTATGATAGACTGGTGAGTTTATTTAAAGTTAATGATGCAAATCAAGTTTTGTTTCTTAGAAATAAGCTAAGGGAAATCAAGAAGGGTAAATATGAGAGTACGCAAGCATACTTCTTAAGAATCATCGAGATCAAGAATGATCTCCTAACTATCTGGGAGACTATTATTGATAGGGAAATGACACTCGTGACTCTTGGAGGATTACCATCCGAATGGTACGTGTTCAGGACTACTCTTCTGAATAGTAATGTAATTCTTAGTTTCGAGGAATAATGGCTAGATGCATTCAAAAAGAAACAAGGGTAGAAGAGCAAGAAATTCCCTTGCCTAAAGGTCCTCCTATTGCTTTTTCTTCTCATGCTAAGAAGAGAAATAATTATGGGTCTAAATCGAAAAGAAAGGTTGGACCTAAGGGTGGAAGAAAAGGACAATGTTACATTTGCAATAAAGCAGGTCACTATGCAAGGGAATGCCCTAATAGAAAGGACTCTCACCGTGACGATGATCAAAATCCCTTTGATGGCAATTATAGGAATGACAAATTCAATACCAAAGGTAAAGGGAATGCTGGAAATCAAGGAAGAGGGAAACCTTTCAAGAAGGCTAGAAATTCAAGGTATGAATCTAACACTGTTGACAATAAGCATGCTGAATATTATCTATTGGCTTCTCTATCTACCTCCACTCCTTTGGACTCAATGGGAATTTGGCTCATTGATAGTGGTGCCGCAAGACATTTCACTGGTTACAAAAAAGTACTCCATAATTTGGTAGAGAAAGAAACTAACCTGGAAATTGTCCTTGGAGATGACATGAAATACCCCGTGAAAGGTGTAGGCAATGTTTCTCTCAAATTGAATCAAGGTAATATGATCCACTTACAAGATGTATTATATGTACCTGATCTAAAAAAGAACCTCGTATCCATCTTGGCAATGAAGGACAAAGGCTACAAGGTAACCTTCAGCGATGGCAAGGTACATATATGGAAAAATAATGTTAAAGATGCTTTCACTCTTGGGTTTCGAGTTGATTTTTTATTTCAGGTCGATGGAAGTCTACTAGGTGTCATGTCTTCTAATACAATTATTCAGTATGAACTTTGGCATCGGAGGTTTGCCCACCTTCATTATAAATCTCTACCCAGTGTAAGAAAAGTGGTGACAAGGATGCCCGAATTCCGAGTAGAGAAAGAAGGTGTATGTCCAATATGTGCCGAAGGAAAGCTCAAAAGGGGACCATTCCCCTCAAGACAAAGAAAGACCTCTGATATATTACATTTGGTTCACTTAGGCATATCTAAGGTTGGCATTAAGAGGGAGACTACTTCACCACATACTCCTTAGCAAAATGGTGTGGTGAAAAGGAAGAACAGTACGATTATGGAAACTATCTCTATGGGTAGATGATGTAACAATTCCTAATGTGGAGGAACCCATGGATCTTATTTATCCACCTGAGCCTCCCTCTTCTAGGAAGGGGCCTTCATGGATTAGGGAGATACTTGATGATGCTGAAGGACATGCTACACCCTGAGGAACCTTCCATGAAAGTAAAAAATATAACAGGTATCAGGGATACCTGACCATCATGAGCACGATCATACAAAATGAGCCTCCATCATTCTCAGATGTCATCATGCATCAAGTATGGAAGGATGCTATGACCAAATAATATGAGTCTATTATGGAGAATGATGTCTGGGAAGTAGTTTCCAGACCCCAAGACAAGACAATTGTCACTTCTAAATGGCTCTACAGGATAAAGCATGCAACAGATGAAAGTATAGAAAAGTATAAGGCTCGGTTTGTTGTTCGTGGTTTCTCCTAGAAGGAAGGTATAGACTATGATGTGATATTTGCACCTATTGCCAAATATATGACCATCCACTTGATCATGGCCCTTGTGGTTTCATAAGGATGGAACCTACATCAGATGGATGTCAAGACTACGTTCTTGCATGGTTCAATCAAAGAAGAGGTCTATGTGGAGCAACCCGAAGGATTTGAGATTTATGATTGAAAATCTCATGTATGCAGGTTGAAGAAGGCTCTCTATGGGCTGAATCAAGCACCCCGAGCATGGTATGAGAGGATCGATAGCTACTTGATGAAGCTGGGATTCACTAGGAATGAAGCCGATCCTAACCTTTACTTTAAAGTTGAAGATGACAAGCCTCTCATACTGGTGTTGTATGTGGATGACCTCTTTCTAACAGGGGCAAACCCTCTCATTCACAAATGTAAGAGGGAGTTGGCTTCTGAATTTGAAATGAAGAACCAAGGACTTGAAGTGTGGCAGAAGCCAAGGTAAATTTTCCCAACTCAAGGAAAATATGTGGTGAACATTCTGAAAAGATTTGGTATGATATACTGCAAGCCTGTGACTACCTCGAGGATCTTAACTTTCAGAAGTTATATGGTAGTGATGTCAGACTAGATTTAGGAAATGCCTTTGAGTTTCAAAAACTCATTCGTGTTGATGTTCTTGGTGAACCTCCGTCCGAGCATATGTTTTGCAGTTAGCATTGTGAGCTCATATTTGGTTGAGCCTCACTAGATTGGTGCCAAGAATCTTCTGAGATGTCTTCAAGACACAATCTCTCATGGATTGAGATACACTACTAGAAATATGAAAGTACATGATTATTCGAATTTTGATTAGGCAGGTAGTGTGGAGGATCATTGGAGCACTTTTTGGTGTTGTTTCTCTTTGGATTCTACTTCGATATAATGGATGAGTAGGAAGTAGAAGTCGGTTGCCATAAGCACCGTCGAGACCGGATACATATCTACGAGTATGATCTCTTATGAAGCTGCTTGGTTGGGTAAGCTCTTCAATGAACTATTTGAACACATACCACTGTGATTCTCTGTAACAACCAAAGGTGGGATTCGATTAATAAGGAATCCCATATTCGTCAATTGCTCCAGCAAATAGACATCATCTGGGATATGGTAAGTCGATGAGCAAAGAGGCTCCATCGCATTAAGATGATGTACAGGTCGATACACCTTGTCAAATCCCCAAGGAAAGATCTAATATGTGATTTTCCCAAACGACTTGGAGACATCAAGAAAACCTTACTGGAGCAACATATGACCACAGGGTGACTCACCCTCCCCTCGTGGTGCGCATTGGAACAAGATGATTCGCTCTCTTGTGGGACAAGATGATTTTCTCTCTTCTGGAACATGATGATTCACTCTCCTGCGTAGCAGGATGATTAGTTCTCATGTGAGGCCTGGATTGATGTGTTCTCCATGGCAATTGTAGTAGGATTAACGTGTTCTCCTGTGAGGCCTGGATTGATGTTTTCTCCATGGCGGCCTGGATTGATGTGTTCTCCATGGCGATTGTAGCAAGATTGATGTGTTCTCCTGTGAGGACAAGATTGATTAGTTTTCTTGTCGAGGCATCCTACCCATGCAGTCTGGAACTCATGGGAAGTACCTCTCATCTGATCAATGAGCAGGGAAATGAAATTAGGGACCATAGTAGTACCGATGGACCCATCAGTGTATCTATTGTACTCCCTACGCTAGGATGACCTCCATTGATCTGGGATCAATGATACTAGTCTAGGACCAATGGTAGGAGTTGTACTAACTTCGGGTCGGTTGAGACTGGTCTGGGACTAGTGGTACATACTCTGCGACTTACTTCGTGTCAGTGCAGTACTAGTCTGGGACCAGTGAGAGTGGTACATACTATGATGCTAACTTCGGGTCGGTTGAGACTGTTCTGGGACTAGTGGTACACTCTCTGAGACTGCGATACTATTCTAGGACTAGTGGTACACTCTTTGAGACTGCGATATTGTTCTGGGACCAGTGGTACTTAGTATGAAGTTGACTTCGGGTCGGTTGAAACTGGTTTGGGACTAGTGGTATGCACTCTTAGACTGACTTTGAGTCAGTGGAGGATGATACTAGTCTGGGACCAGTGAAGTTGTACTCACTATGACGTTGACTTCAGGTTAGTTGAGACTGGTCTAGGACCAGTGGTACATACTCTGAGACTGACTTTGAGTCAGTATGATACATCTTCAATCATTTCTTCTTCTTCATAATTCGAACAAAAGCAAAGCAGAACAGAACAAAGTATAGAAGCGCATAATAGAGCAGAGCCGTACAAACCAGTACAGGGCAGAACAAGACAAAGCAGAATAGGAAGAATATAGTAGGGTAGGGCAAGGGTCAAGCTATACAGGGCAGTGCATTTGATGGATAAATAGTAACGACCGATAGACAGATTGCAGATGAAGTTCTCCCTAGTTGAGAGGGAGTGTTAAAATTGGAAACTAGGGAAAAACTTCATGTGGGTCATCTTATTCATGGATAATAATATTTTTATTAGATTCCCCTCATTGAGAGGTGTAGGATTGATATAAAAATCATCTGATTCTGATAAGTATCCATGGAGATATGAATTTATTTTGATTATGGAATTATTATCAAGCAAACCTACAACTCATGTAGGCTCAAAAGCCCAACAGTCGCATCTATTCAAACACCAATGTTGTGTATAAATATAGGAGGACTTTTCCTCATTTAGACTCACTCATCTCATCACATCTCTCTCTCTCTCTACTGTGCATAAAAGAGTCTCTTCTCTACTGCGCAGAAAGGGGTCTCTCCCTCACACATGTGAAGCTGGAAGCTACTGAAACTGAAGATGCAACTACAGAAGTAAAGTTTGACCTATGTGGACTAGAAGATCTCCTCATCTGAACTATGTTGTAGGTTCATCTGAATCTCCTCTGAAAGCCACAACTTGTTGTGATGGAATCAGTCAATCCGATGGACGGTTTATAAGATATCGACTGCCTTAGTTTGAAGGAAGCTGTTGAAACTGAAGCTGCAACTGCAGAAGTGAAGTTTGACTTGCATGGACTAGAATATCTCCTCATCTAAACTGCACTATAGGTTCATCTAAACCTCCTCTAAAAGCCGAAACTTTTGGTGGTGGAATCAAGCCGATCCGACGGTTGGTTTGTGAGATATCGTTTGCCCTATTTTGATGATGAAGTCGCTAATGTTGATGTCGTTGATTTAGGGTTTGCTACTGCTGATATAAATAATATTTATTGTACTATTTCTCTCTGCTAAATTATTGAAGATAAAAGAAGATTTGATCAAAGGGTTTCCCCACACATTGTGGGGTTTGTCCTTGGCTAGCCACCACATCTTTTGTCTCTTGTCTTGGCTTGTTTTCTGTTGATCGTTTAATGTTCTATCTACACTTTCTTTTATGTACATGTGATTGCTAATCTGTGGAATATAATAAGAAAAAGAAGTAAATTGTTATAACCATAGAACATACCATAACTTAACACCATCTCTTTTTGATCTTCCAAATTTTCAATGCTTTTCCATGTTAGCACCAATAGGAGTAATGCAATAAGTATCACAATAAGTTAGAAAAAAATTGTCATTGGGTGGGAAATTAAACACAACAAAATTACATTTGGTTAACTAGAAAATTGTGATATCACTAAAGTACTGAGGAGATTTGGTCATTAAAGGCCCTTCACTTTGGAAGTTAACAGTGGGAGATAAAACTAATTTGGAGGTTGATCTCTAAGAAGCTTGAACAATGTAATGTCCTCTACAAGAAGCCAAGCCCCAGTACTACATGTGACACATTTATGGTGACAACTCAAGCCCCCGAAATTTCTTGAGACATAGAATGCTTTGATACCTAAAGAGATCAAAATGGATTTATCTACTTGTGTATATGTGCGCGCAAGTGCATGTGTATGTATATGTGTTCTCATATTGTTTAAAAAAGTAAATTCATAATGCATCAACTCTATAAAATTGATCCAAGTATTTATGCACTCTCCTTTGTCCTTGCATTGTGAAATATGTTATTTATGCGATTTTTAAAATTGAAAACGTAATTTTCTCTTCTCATTTAAATAATTCACTAGAAAATATCATATCCCTCTGTAACCATCCATCCGCAACTTTAACATTGATTAAATTTTATCTTTAAATCATAAGATCGTGATGCTTACTTTGTTTTGCATAATATTTTACTAACAAACCAATCAATTATAAGTGCTTCAAATATGCCAAAGATGTGTTAATGCATAAATCATCTCAAAAATTCAAGTAAACTAAGCATACGTTTTAGGATAAATTAAAACATAACTCATAAAAATATAAATTATTTTTTTTCTCTGTGTACTCCGAAGGCAAGCAAGCACTTGGAAATATAAATATCTATGGTGCTAAGTGTTACTACACAAGCAAGAAGAATAAAATGCATGCAATTAATAAGTAGGGATCTAAGAAGAAGAATAAGAGAATCAAAGGAGAATTATTTGGAAATATTGATACATGTATTAGATTAAATTTAGATTGTTATTTTAGCTTATATGAATAGAGGTCAATTATATTATTTTGAAGGGTGCAATCAAGTCCTTGTCACTTTTAGGACTCCCAACTTTTAATGAGATATGGTAATGGGTTATTATAGGTTCTCGTTCTACTGGAGACTAATGACCACTATAAACATTCAAGCTAATCTTAGAAACTAGGATGCTAATATTCAAATCTCAATTAGAGGGATGATTCCTTATATGTTAGAAATGAAAGAAGATATATAGCCAATTTTATTTTAAGTTTTCTATTAATTTTTTTATCATAAATTAATAATAATTTATTATAAAGTTAATTATACGTATTAAATTTGAAATTATACTTTTAGTAATATTTTTTAAATTAAAATAGATAAAATTTCATATATATAAATATAAAAATATAAAATTGAAATTATAGGTTTAATTATGTTTTTTAATTAAAATAGATAATATTTCTAGAAAAGAAGTTATAATTGAATTAGTTAATACAAAAAGAGTGTTATCTTTAAATTATTAACCTATTGTTTGTATATGTAGAAATTTCCAAATCATCTTTCGCAAAGATATGAAAATGTTTATTTTAATATAAACTCTAAAAATGATACATAATATTAATAGTGTTTTACATAATACTAAATATTAATTAAAAACAAACTTGCTAAAAACTTCATCTTGGTTAATATTGATGGAATGAGATTTTTGGTTGTTTGAATCTATATCTTCAACCATTTGATGAATTATTCCTTCTCCCTTCAAATTGTCAAGGGATTAAGTCCTTAAAACTCTTTAATTTTATATAGTTAAATGGGATTATTTATTAACATTACAAACCATATTCCTTGATGTGAAGAATAACCATGGCGAAGACAAGAGATATGAAAAATCAGCGCTTGAATTCATTATTATTCACAATGATACATATTTATAATACATTGGACAAACCCTTGGTTTCATATTCCAAGTGGTCTCTTGGACTCCCTTTCATTGTTTAGCTTCCACACCAACCCTTAGAGGATTAGGTGTCCAACATTCCCCCTTTTAATCTGAAGGGGTATGTGTGAGTCCAAGAAGAGATTTGTAATACAAAATTTGCAAAAATGCATGGCATCACTAGCCTGAATGTGCTCTCTGAAATGTTGGTATAAGGGGGTGATTTAAGGATAACCACCAACACTGGAACACTTAGTGTAGTTCCCGGAGCTCTTCCAAGTCTGGAAAGAAGCTAAAATCTTCTGTTAGAGGAAGTGTCCCTAATGCTTTGGAGAGGGAGAACTTCAACCTAGAAAAGGGAGGCCTGCAACCTGCGATGGTTTAAGGATGATCACCAACTCTGGAATGTTTAATACAATTCCTGGAACTCTTCCAAACTGGCAAGAAGCTCAAGTATTCTGCTAGAGGAAGTGTCCCCAATTCTTTGACGAGGGAGAAGCTCAACCTTAAAAGGGAGGTCTCAACCTCACATAGATGGTTTAAGGCTGACCACCGACCAAAGGCATGCTCAAGGGAATTTCGGTCTCTAGATACAACTCTGAATCTGGTATGGAAGGTTGTGGCTCAAACTCGCTTGATGTGGATTTGAAGCTTGTATATGACCATCAGTTCCCCCCTATCATATACAAGGTGAGAATATGGAGAAAACTCAACTGCAAGACTATTCAATACTCTAGAACAAGTTCTAGCAATGACTGAAATATTTTCTTGATTTTTGAAGCCCATTGCCAAGAAGCAATCCATCCAAGGTGAATCTTTGTTCTTGCAGGAGGCTTGTTTTTGAAGCATCTATTTGAAGAATGAGTGGTTTTATGACAATTCTTACATGGCTGAAGATCAAAACAATGATCTTTCATATGGCCAACTCAGTCACAATGTTGGGATATAGAAATTTGTTATTGTCGTTGTGGGAAAGGAGAAAAATCTAGAACATTTGAAGGTGAACCGTTATGAAGGAATCCAACACTCTGAAACTGGATAGGCTTTGAGTAATCTAGAATATGAAAAAGCACATCCTTGTCATATCCAAGGCCAGTTGTGTGCTTGTTATGGACAATCTCTTCCCAAGGTATGATGATGGGCTTGGGAAGTGTAGACTGAACTTCTGCATTTGCATGTAACTCTACTCTTGAACTAGGCACTGAATGTGAATCAACCTCAACTTATATTCTTGTTGCTGATGGGATTATGTCTCAATGTTCTGAACAGAAACAGGTTCATAATGATGACTCCACTGCTATAATCCTTCTTGCTGAAGCTGAGATTCAAGCTCCAAAAATTATACCTTCTCCTAGGTATATTGCAGACACGTTTTAATATCACAGAGAGTGTTCTTGCTAATTTTAACCATGTCTTCGACAATAGATTGTATCATAGTTTTGAGAAACTCTAATACTCCACCGATTAGATTCATAAAAAGTTCACCACTATTAAAATCAAAGTGTAATAGTTCTTAAGGCAACCAATGAGTAAACTCTCCTCCACAAAAGACAACTTTTATTTTTCAACTTTTTGGCTTTTTGATTAGGTAAGAAACTTATTAAAAAAATTCAATACCAACTTCATTTTTCACTATACTATGTCAATAATTCAATCTAAGTATATAAACCACCGCTCATCAACTATAATGTATATCATGGCAATGTCATCATATACCATACATACACACTTCATAAAGAGAATTCAACATGTACATTCCCATCACAATGTATAGATCATACAATAATGTTATGAAACCAGGTCACAAAAAGATAGAAAAGATAGTTGAATGCCTTAGAATTCAACCTCTTTGAGGGGACAACCTCCTTTACATTACACAAATGAACAATTCTTTGATGATACACATGACAAGACGTCCTTTCTATATATAGGAGTCTAAGGGGTCATAATATAATCAAAGCCAACATAACAATAATAATGTAAGGGCACAATAAATAATAATAGTGGGCTTCTATGGGCACAATAATAACAATATGGGGACTACATGGGTACAACAATATAATAAGGGGGTTGCACTAATTACAATAAGGGGTTAACACTAGTATAGTATAGGGGCCTAAACATGCCCCTCTCCCTTCAAAAAGAGTTGTCCTCAACGCTTGAGTAGTTCTTGATGCTTCTATATAAAATTCTTGTCCTCCCATGTGGAATATTCAGCAGGTAAGTTCTTCCACTTGATGAGATACTCTGAAATTGATCAATTTCCTAGCTGACGGGTTCTTGTTTCTATGATTGCTCCAGGTTCCAATAAGATTTTTTCTTCCTCTTCAAGTTCTGGTAATATTGTTTGAATTGGGATATTCTGCAACTTTTGAATAAGTGGCCATACTTCTTCATCCTTCTTCCATTCATCCCTTGCTTCTTTTATCCAATCTGGTTGGATAATAGAAATAACACAAAACAGTGCTTCCACATCCTCATCATTTCTTGAGAGTGCATCTGCAACAAAAAATTTCTTCCCTTTTCTATAGATGATGTCAAAGTCATAACCCAACATATTTGTGACCAATTTTTTCTATTCTTCTAAAGATAATATTTGTTCTAAAAATTATTTAAGACTATCATGATCCATTTTTACCTTTAAGTGTCTTCCCATTCGATAAGGTCGCCATTTCTTAAATGCATGTAGTATTTCCAACATTTCCTTCTCATAAATAACCTGTTTGAGATGTAGCCGTAAAAATACCCAATCATCTACATCAAATGTTTTTTCACTGCGAAGTTGATCTACTTGTTGTTTCATTCGATTCACCAAAGTGGTGTTATCCTTTAAAAGTTGGAGAACTTGTTGTTGATGCTCGATGTGATATTTCACTGCTTGAACCTTTTTCTTCTTGATATGTCCTTCTATCTTGAGATTTTTAGGAGTGGTAATTTCTTCCAATGCTTTACAAGATATGGTCGGATTCATTTCTTGATGCTGGATGTGATCTTTCACTTCTTGAGCATTTTTCTTCTTGATATGTCCTTCTATCTTGATAGTTTGAGGAGTAGTAATTCCAGCCAATGCATTACAAGATATGGTTGGATTCATTTCTTCTTTCTTGATGTGATATTTCACTTCTTGAACCTTTTTCTTCTTGATTTGTCCTTCTACCTTGAGAGTTTTAGGAGTGGTAATTCTTGCCAATGCTTTACAAGATGTGGTCGGATTCATTTCTTCTTTATTTGGGGTTGGCTCCTGGCGTATATCCTCTTCTTTTGATGTTTCTTGATCCCTTTCTTCCTCCTCTTCATACTCTATATAAAATAATTTCTTCTTAGCACACTTATGACCTTTAGTGCATTTGCTATCACAATTGCAACAAAGCCCTTTTTCTCTTTTTTCTTCCAATTGTTGTGGTGTTGATCTAAAGAAGGTGTTGCTCTTTGTAACCTCATAATGTGCTATCATTTCCTCCATGAAAATTGACCATGTAACAAGTTGTTTACGAGAATAAAGCCCTTTATACCATAAAAATTGATCTGATTCTAAATATGAAGAGGCAATACATACCTTTTGTAACAGTGGTACACCATGTAGATCAAAATATTGCTCCATCTGAAGTATCCAATTCACCGGATCCTTGCCATCAAACTTCCTCATATCACCTTTTCTTGATTTTAGGAGCTCGATCTTGAAATGATTATAACTCTACAATTTTGGTTATTCCAGTTCTAAAATTATGTCCTGCAGTAACCCTCTATGTTCTCTTTCCAATGCCACAAGTTGGATCCAAATTGGATTCTCCAAGGAAGAGTTATGCCAAATCTCCCACGCTAACCAGATTATAGACTAGTTTAGTAGAGCGAACTTGTACGATGTGCCATGTGTCATTATTTCGACCTTTGGATCTAAAATGTGTATACACGAAACTACAATTCGTCCTCATTCTGAAACTTCTTACGAAATTTCAATCTGATGCTCAAAACAAAAGTTATGATTATTTTCCCCAAGTCCCCTGTTTGGAATGTAATTCAGGAGTTTGCAAAAAGACCAACTTCCTCAGATCATATCTCCGCAAATATTGCGCAAAAAACTCTGAAATTTGGACCTGAGGTTCAGTGTGATTTTGACTCAAATGGGTTTTTTTTAGCGTTTGAAATGTCACTGAAAAAAGTTATAGCGTAAATGCCACGATGACCTTTTTGGAGTAGCGAAACCCTAGAATCCAAATCTCTAATACCAAATGTTATGAAACCAACTCACAAAAAGATAGAAAAGATAGTTGAACACCTTAGAATTTAGCCTCTTCGAGGGGGCAACCTCCTTTACATTACACAAATGAACAATTCTTTGATGATACAAATGATAAGACCTCCTTTCTATATATAGGAGTCTAAGGGTCACAATATAATCAGAGCCGACATAACAATAATAATGTAAGGGCACAATAATAACAATAGTGGGCTACTATGGGGCACAATAATAACAATATGGGGAATACATGGGTACAACAATATAATAAGGGGGTTGTACTAATAACAATAAGGGGTTACGCTAGTAGTATCGGGGCCTAACAAATAATTATAATAAAAGGAATTCAACATGTATGGGGCTTCCTTTAATGTATAGATTCAACCAATTTAAATTCTTCACACACACCATATGGGCACAACACACTGACACATTCCAACGTTTTGCATATCAACGTACTAGACCAACATACTCACCAAAGGCATCAACACACTCACAGCTTAGTATATACGTAAAGATAGATCATGGCATAGAAATAAAGCATCCAACATATAATAAGCACTTGTAAGAACTATTTACCATAACCAGACTCCAATATATATATATATAATATATATATATAATAATATATATATATATATATATATTACAACATCACCTCCTTTCTGTTTGCACATGTCGTCTGTGTCAATTTAGTGTTGCAGGAGGTCATGTGTTTGGTCAAATGAGATTTAACTTCCATATTCTAGACTTTACTTAAGAAGTCAATTAGTTATTTTAATTCATCCACTTCATCACTTTGGCAAAACGACTTTTGAATATAAAAGATTGGACAAGATTTTTTGGGTGATGTAAACTTCATACACCATGGGTTACAGGTTAAATTCAATGCCAAAATTGTTATATGGCGCTTGGTTAAATATCATAACTTAAAACTAAGCAAGAGGTCATGCATTTATTGTAAGCTAGAGGAGGAGGTCCTACACAATGGAAACTTCAAAGATAGAAATTTATATTAAAGTTTAGAAATCTTGACAAACATTACTAGTCCCTAATATGCAGATTGTAAAAGGCTTGGCAACATTTTTGTAAATATATTCACATTTCTAATTATTTTGTATAGTTTCTATAAAATTTTGGAAATTCTAAGGTAAAATATTATTATACTATAAAATTTGGGCGAATTATACTCTAATAAATTGGAAATTCACAAATCTTTTTTTTTAAGCATGGAAAATTAGCCCACTTGTGAATATTAGCCCCTAAATTTTCCCTTGTGTGTTTATTGTAAGTCGGAGGAAGAGGTCAGTACCCTAGGCATAGTAGTCAAAGAGACTCAAATATCACAACACAGACTATCTGAGAGTGAAGGTTCTTTCACAAGTCAACTATGTGCGACTAGCAATATATGGTAATTTGGTGTGTTGTTTAGTGGGGAAATGGCATAATTTGAGGCATGGGATGACGTGATAATGAGCTGGAATAGAAGCAAATAAATTAATATTACCCACAACTGTTATGTATACACCTTTGAAGCAATTGAAAGTGGTGGTTTTACCATATATTTGGACATGGTGGAATGGAATTTGTGCATGTTTCTTAAATCTCAGGCCATGGAAAGGTGATCTGATAATCACCCTATTAGTGACACCAATTTAAATTTTATTAAAAAAAAGGTATTATAGACTCATGTGCCAGTGTGTGTTCTGTGTTATTTAAGTAACGGATCGATCATATTGCCAATACACAGATATTTAAATGGAAAGACAGTAGAGAAATACAGTAAGCAACCACAAAGACACAAGCAATTTTAATAAGGAGTTCACCCTATTCTCCAGAGCTACATCTCCGGTCTAGCTTTCAGTGGTGGCCTTATTTTATTGGGTCTTTGAGCACAGAATTACAATGCAGGGACTCAATGCGAGTTCTCCTTAAGCATGTTTGCTTGGCAGGGTGGTACTTGAATTCCCCAAGCCACTAGAGTACACAGACTCATCTTCTTCCTACCAGCTCTGTGACCTTCTGGTCTACAATGGAGCCAAATGGGATGCTTGATCTGAACAGATTCCTTTATGGGATGGCTTGAATCTCTCAAGCTCTCTAGTGCTCAATGTTGCCACTGGCCAGCTTGGCCCTCTGTCTATCTCTGCTTTCACTTAACTGCCTCTTCTCTGGTTTTTGTCTCTTAGTGTTCAACTGTGTATCCTGTTTCATTGTTCATGGCTTTTAGTCATTCGAACCCATGCCCATTTGGTTCCTCTTCCACCTCTGTTGATTCACCTTCTGCAGCTGCGCTTGGAGTTCCATGTTCGGCGTCAGCATGAATGCTCAGGGTGTGGCCACGTGTCCCCATCTGAACAGCGTCAGCTTGCTCGTCGGTTCATTTCTTCAGTTACGTTGTGGATGCGTTCTTTCTCCACCGTGGCGGTCAAATGGACCTCAAATATTCATAAACACGGCTCAATCCTTCGTCGATTCTACTTCCTCCATTGGGCGCAATCTTAGCCGTCCAATCTGGGTCCCCCAGATCCAACATCGTATGCACGTCCTGCGCGGTTGACCTGCTCGACCGATAACATGCGATCAACGACGGTTTTCTCTCACCTCCGCCCCCACACATCGATCACTAAGTGGGATCACTCAGCTTTCCCCAAAATTGTTTACCGTTTGAGGGTACCTTGATCAATACCACCGGTTTCTAGAGTGCGGGTCCCGCCTTTGTCCTTTTAGCGCTTTTGCCTTTTTTCCCGCAGTTCTCCAGTTCGCCATGCGTCCAAGTGCTCGGGCTTCTCCCATTTTGGCCCTGTTCGAATCACGCATCAAAAATCACCTCCTTTTCCTGATCCGGGGCTCCCAGGGGCTACTTTGACCTCCTGTGCAGTCTCCATGGGCCTCGGTCATCTCGCTTTGACCGGGGTCCTCGTCGTTCCACGTTGGCTGCCATTACCACTAGTTCATGGTGTTTTTGATCGCTGTTTTTGGAATTTTTAGAGATTCATCCCAACCTGATACAGTCATGGTTTTTTTTTTTTACTCTGATGGATCCAATTCGGATCACGACCTTCCTACTAAAAGAGCTTTTGGACCACCAAAAGTTGGTTTTCAAGCATCGACTAAGTGAGGGTATTGCTTTCTCACTTGTCCAATCTCAATCCACTTCGCACTGATTGGCTTCGAACCTTTGAGCCCAATCCTCAGGTATTCCACTTGTCCACTGCGCGTCATCCTTACCTTTCTGTCCAGCACTGTGTCTTCCCATAATTCATTAATATATTCAGGTAGCAAGTCATCAATAGAAGTTAATTGACTCTGCTCTTCAGGGTCCTCAATCATTGAAGGTTCAAACAACCTCAAGCAATCTGCGTTTACGACTGAGTAGATGTGCATGTAAGTAGGTAGATCAAGGTGAAAATCATTTTCACCAATCTTCTCAAGTATCCTGAAGGGTCCATACCTGATAGGTTTTAGCTTTTTACCTTCACCTTGCATCCTGTCCTTGCTGATATACAGCCAGACTTGGTCTCTAACTTGGAAACTATGCTGCATATGATGCTTATCATGCCTAGCCTTTTACTTGGCCTGGCTCTTTTCCAGCTATTCCTGTACTACCTGGTGGATCTCCTGGATCTGTTCAATGAACCTAGTTGCCTTGTCCACATCATTGTGTCTATCAACCATGGTATCTTTACCAAAGACAAAATCCAAAGGATAACTTGGTATGAAAACAAAACAGGTCTCAAAAGGAGATCTTTGTGTAGAAGAGTGTTTTGGTTTATCGTAAGCATGTTGCACATAACACAAGTGTTCATCCCAAAGCTTAGGGTGTTTGCTGCAATATCGTCTCAGTAACTAGATCACTGTCTTGTTAACTACTTCTGTCTAGCCATTTGTTTGTAAATGAAAAGTTGTGCTTTTATTTAATTTGGTGTCCATTAGTTCCCAAAAACTTGACCAAAACTTCCCCACAAATCGGGTGTCTCAATCAGATACAATAGAAGTGGGTAATCTGAAATGAACCCATACATGTTCAAAGAACAATTTTGCAGTTTGTTTAGCTGTAATCTGTTTACTATAGGATATCAAAATACACATTTTGTTGAACCTATCAACAACAACATATAGATAATCATAACCTTTCCTAGATTTAGGCACTCCTCCAACAAAATCCATGGAAATGCTTTCCCAAGGGTGAGAAGGAACTGGCAATGGAGTGTATAAGCCTAGTTTTCTATTACTAAGCTTGCTTTTAGCACACATAGCACATCCTTTTACATATCTAGAAACTGTCTCACTCATTCTTGGCCAATAGCAGAACCTTTGCCGCTGTGCAACTGTTTTACTTACCCCAAAGTGACCTGATATTAGAGAAGTGTGTGCTTCCCTAATTATCTTTACTCTCCCAATTTGTGGAATGCAGAGTTTCCCACAATGATATAAGAGTCGGTCCTTCATGTGATAGTCCAATTCTTCTATTCTTTTGCATTGACTCAAAGTTGCTTATACATCTTTAAAGTCCATGTCTTGAGCATACTGTTCTATGTAGCTTTCATGCAGCACAAAATTATGCTTAAGTATGTAGATGCATTTATAATGGGTCTAGATAACATGTCTGCAACCTTGTTATGTATGCTCTTTTTATATCTGATGACTAAGTGAAACTGTTGTAGAAAACCCATCCATCTATAATGTCTTGATTGCTGCAGCTTAGTTTGGGAGTGTAGATATTGAAGTGGTTGATGATCATTATGTACTACTGTCTCTTTGCCCATTGTGTAATGTTTCCACTTTTTTACACTCTGAACTAATGCATACAATTCTTTATCATATGTAGGATAGTTAACTACTGCAGGATTAAAAATCTCAAAATGATAACATATGGCTTTACCGTGTTGTGTCAACACTGCTCCCATGGCATAGTCACTGGCATCAGTTTGGATCTCAAATGGTCTTTGGAGATCTGGCAGTGCTAGTACAGGTGATGTACTAATATTTTCTTTCAAGGTGTCGAAGGCTTTCTATTGTTTGCCTTCCCACTGAAAGACCTTGTTCAATCCTGTCAAGGCATGTAAGGGAGCTACAATTGAGGGAAAAATTAAAATGAACTTCCTCCAATATTGTGCTGCTCCTAAAAAGCTTCTCACTTCTGTAGCAGACTTGGGTTTAGGCCAGTTTACAATGACTGCCACTTTAGAGGGATCTATTTTCAATTCACCTCCCCCTACTATGTGACCCAAATAATTTAGAGAGGTTTTGCCAAATTCACATTTGGAGAGTTTAACATAAATTTTTTCTCTATTTCAAAACATCTAATGTCTGCTTAACATGCTTCAAATGCTCTTCCCATGTTTTACTAAAAATCATAATGTCATCCAGATATACAAGAACAAAATCATCAAAAAAAGGTCTGAGTACATCATGCATTAATCTCATGAAACTAGCAGGGGCATTGGTCAAGCCAAAAGGCAAAACCAGCCATTCATACAATCCCTGCTTTGTTTTAAAAGCAGTCTTCCATGCATCTTGCTCTGCAACCCTACCCTGATGGTATCCACTGTTTAAATCCAACTTGGTGAAATAAACAGCTTCCTTCAATTGATCTAAAAGATCATCTATGCGAGGAAGGGGATAACGATTTTTTATTGTTATTTTATTCAATGCTCGGTAGTCAATGCACATTCTCCACAAGCCATCTTTCTTTCTCACCAAGACAATTGGTGACCCACATGGTGATGTGCTAGGCCTGATGAACCCTTTCTCGAGCAACTCCTGCACCTGTCTCTTGATTTCAGCATTCTCTAAAGCAGATAACCTGTACATCCCAATGTTAGGCAATGGAACATCTTGCTGCAAAATAATATCATGTACTACTCCCTTTGTGGGTGGCAGACCTTTAGGTTCTTGAAACAAGACATCATACTCTGAAACAATCTTTTCTATATCAGCTTGTTGATCAGCATTACAGACCTCAAATACATTGGTTTTATCAGGTGTCTTTTCCTTTACAACCATTAGTAGAAACTGTTTGCATGAATTTATCATTCTTTTCATCTGTCCTGAGTTTATGAGAGTATAATTATTCTTGAGCTTATGAGCTCTTACAAAGTATTCGATTTCATCTTTAACAAGTAGATACTTGTTCTCAGCTCTATAGAAAATAGCCTTTCTATCATAAAAGTAAGGACTTCCTAAAACAATTCCACATATATCCAAAGGAATTATGTCTAACTCAACCTCATCTACAAATGCTAACCCAAAAGAAAACTTGAGTTTGCACTGTCTAGTCACTTGTAGTTGTGCTTTATCATTCAACCATCCTAATGG
>APFE030018804.1:0-21158 GCA_000404065.3 Pinus taeda
TGCGATGTTGTTGTTGAGAAGAGAGACTGCTTCCTAAAAGCTTAGCTCAAAGAAACAGAATTTATATTGTTAGGACGATGATCGAGATGATTGTGTTATTAGATGTGCTGGTGTTGAAGTCATAGAGAATGTTGTTTGATAAGTAATTGGTGCAAGAAGTTGATGATGTTGATAAAATATAGACCATTTCCATAAAACTATACTTTCATGGGCATCAAATGCTTTTAAATATCTCAAATATTCTACCTTGTTGGCTAGTGATATGTTCCTTAACAATTCTTGATCAACTAGTATTTATGTTCTAATAGTTGCATTTTATATCCCGGTTCTAACATTCTAACTAGATATACCTTTTTTTGTTGTTGTCTCTACTAAATCTTGCTACTATCCAATATCCTTCTTTTATTTTTCTTTTGTTTCTCTCATAGAATTTTCGAGTGCTTCAAATATTTGTTTTTCTCAAGCATGCATTTGGTCAGGTTTCTTAATAGATGTTTCTTTTAGCCTTTCTTTATTTATGGAGCTCAAGTTTTGGATGTATTTGACTCTACTATAGGAACTTTTTCGTTAGTTGTAGGTGAGGTTGAGGTAACATCTATTTGTAAATTAGTTTTCTCTAGAATTTCCTTTAATATATATTCTCACATAGTATTATTATATGGGACTTCCTGAGTATCAGCCTAAATGAATGGAATTTTATCTTGATAATCCTTTTATTCAATAATTGTTGTGGTAGTCACATAGGGTGATTTAGAAGTAAATTTGATGTCTAGAGTTTTTTTTTTCTCATTGCAATCACTCAATTGTCCTCAATTCTGTCTATGTCGAACTTCCATTTTATATGCAAACTTTGGTTGAAGTGAATTGTTGATGTTTCTGTATTTTCTAATCTACCATCATTTTCTATATTTTTATTTCAATGAATACATCTTTGACATGTCCAAGTTACTACAAGGTATCTCTTCCAATAGGCGATGCTAAAAATTGTTGCAATTCTATCCTTTTTTGCTACTTATACCCTTTTCTTGGGTATGCTCCAACACTTCTTAGGAAGCTAAGTGTAAATTTTCTAGCTATTGTGGGCCTTATAATTAAATACCCACTATAATTTCTTGTCAATTGGTTTTATATGTTGATGTGTGAATCAAGTTCGAACACTGTGAGTCTTAACTTGCAATCTTCTTAGAAGATTCTATGATAGGTACTTAGATGTAAAATTTAAATGGCCTTTGGTATTAATTTTTCTTTCCTTTCTTCTTACTTTTTAGTGTCTAAAAAGCATAAAATTATATCCCCCACCCCTTCTCAAGCTTGTGGTCGAATTGGGAATATTGTGTTAGCCTATTGACTTAGTTCTATAAGCATATGGTCAATTGTAGTCTAATATGAAAACTCTTGTGGATCTATATCTAAAGAGTTTGTTGAAATTTAGTAGCTTGGGAAGAACTTGAAGCCCTAGTGATGGATGTCTGGATGAAGAAGAGAAACATAATTGATATGGCATTGGAACCCAAGCTTGGGGTTTTGTACCTAAATTAACTCGGAAAAAACAACTAGAATTTGAGTGATTTGATGCTTGTAGGTGTTAGAGGGCATCTAGAGGAGAAAAGATTAGCTAAATTCACTCAAAATAGAGGTCTCTAATAAGAGATATTAATTTTTATATGTGGTTGGTGGTTAATTTTTCTAGTTGGGTGGGTTAACTTGGGCTAAAATCTGCGCTAAGGCAAAACTCATGGAGCCATGTGTGTGCATATAAATAGAATTTAATTGTTGCACATTTAGAGCACATCAGAAGTGCAAATAAAATTAGGTATACCTTTGAGATAGATAGTGAACTTGAGGTAGCTAACTAGCTAACAAAGAGGATGACTTTGGCACAATATGTGCAGAAGTTTCCCTTATGTATCGGTGTGGATAGCCATGATGAACAAGGTTGCAACTCTAAGCTAAGTTTGAGTAATTTTCCTTGCTACTTTTGTGCGGTGCTCGGATCTCTATTTAGGCCACAACGAATTGCTGCTACAACATCATGTTGGACGCATAATTTGGATGGTCGAGAGGGCTTGTAAAACATCTCTAGCTTAGAAACAGTTACTCCAAGGAGAGAGGTAGATAAAAAATAGTGTCTTCGTTTCTAGATAGCTCAGATCACTTGTTGTTGTGATACAAATAATTGTAGGGTATTTTGAGGAGTTTTCTTACACCCAAAATAATTCTTTGGAAGTCTAGAAAGGAGATCAAAACAAGAGAATGTCTTTGGAGAAGGGAAATATAGTTGGGAGTAGTTATTTAGGGTTGATGGTGTGGCCTAACCATATCTCGAGAAGCTTAGATCTTTAGGACAAGAGGACCAAGAGTGTGTTGGAAAGAAAGGTATGTGTATCCTCTTGTTGATTTTGATTTGCTAGTCGAATCAGAGGTCCAGTTTGCAAAGTTTGGTATTGGACACATGTGGACTATTTGAGGGAAGTGTGAGATTGGACCAAGTTGGCACTAAATGCATCACCATTGAAGGACTAATGTGACTACCAAATGAAGCGTAGATTGACGCAGCTTAAGGTTTGATCAATGAGGAAGAGAATTTGTACAACCCAAGTTCATTGTGGAAGAAGGAAGTTCAATTTAATTATTTATTTATTTTGTTTAAAGTTTCATTGTTCATTCATTACCAAGATCAATTTATTTAAAAACAATATCACCATTTTATAATTTTTTCTACATTCTGAATTGTTTTCTGTAAATTTATTTAAGAAGAGAGAAAAAAACATAAGAACAAAATAACCATAATTGCACTAGACATACCTCACATAAAACCATATCCATAGCTATCTTGAGGTATTAGAGAGAGGGAAACTCCCCTCTGTGAAAATAAATACAAATCTTATCAATATAGTTTTTGATTGTTTACAAATAATAATATAACTTACATATAAATAAACAAAAAATTACAAATTGTAATTCTAAATCATCTTCACTCTCCATCTCCATGAAAATACATTAGAAAATAGGTATTAATAATAAATAAAGAGAAAAATAATTACATTGCTAAAATTTTGAGAATTAATTTACAATAAAATGGGGAAAAGAATAAAATAAATTCTATGACATTATTATATGCAATGAAAAGGATTAAAATGGCTTTCACCTAATATTTATAGAGACTTAAATTGAATGTGTAAACAAAAGATATTCTAGAAATTTAAAAATAAACCTAAATAAAATTTAAATAGACTATTAAATTTTCTTAAACCCTTTTAATAAAATTCAAACTCAAATATAAAATCTACAAACAAAAAAATGACATGGAGCTATCAATCTAATATCATCAAATAAACCCAATAAATCATCATAATGAAATCCCTAAAACATTTTATTAATATGAATTTAATAAAACAAAAAGAAAACAATAATAATTAATGGAAAACTCACTGGCAATTGCTCAGAACCCATTCTCCAATAATGGCCAATCGCATGTAGACTATCTAGGCAGGAAGTTAAAAGTGGCAAATTCGAATTCCTTCATTCTCATTTGCTGTATCCCATCTGCACCCGAGCCACCATCTCTTATGTTCTTCATTCCACCAAATTATATGAATTTCTATTGAATTTTTTAAAATCAGCATGTCATAGTCTTATTAGGTGTGTTGTAAAACTTTTGAATTTTCTGATGACTTGAAGGCGATGAGTGATGACGGGAGGTGTTGAGAAACTACTGATGTTCGCAAAATACTAGGGCTGGAGTAATTAGTTTGAGGCACTCAGAAAAAGTCATTCGTTGTGGTCGTGACTTTATCAGCTGGGAGAGTGTCGAGCAGAGTAAACATTTATTTACGCCGAAGTCAAAGTTCATGTTGGTTATTATTGGCAACATGAATTCACTTTAACATCTATTTAATATACAATATGGAAGGCCACTAAAAAAATTATCTACAAACTTGATACAAATAACTTCTATGATGGTTTTAAGCATGCATAGTATCCAAAGCAAGAGATACACTTCAAATGAATTGAATGATTGCATTAACTTATCCATGGTAAATTTAATAATATTTCACTTATTTTGGTAATTGACCATGACATCATAAATGACAAAGCTCTTTTTTTGTAACAACCAATATACTATTCAGTGTGTATTTGAAAATCATATTCTTTTATAAATATTTATAATTAATATATTCTTTTTTCCTTAGGAAAAATGATAATTTTATAATGACAAGAAAATTACATGTTGTAGATGTTGATAATGCATTAAATCGTGTGAATCAAAAATGGTTATCACGGAGACCAAAAATACAACTCCAAAATGGTGGTAAGCATGTTACCCTTTTCTCCATTTATTCTTTTTAACCTTTGTCCATTCTCCCCAGGAAGGAGTGCCCATTACAAGTGCTAGTTGGGTCCCTTCATTCATCCTTGGATTTTCCTTATCTGAATCTGAAATTTCAGATACATGATGAAATTTTGAGTCCCTTGTCTTCATTTCTACAGTGAATCCCATCACCTACCTCGATGTGTTTGGTGGAGTTCCTAAAACTTGATGAATAGGGCTCCCCTTTTCTACATTTTCTTGTGTGTTTTGGTCTTCTTCATTGGTAGGAGGATCCACTTCTTCATAATCCTCTTCTTCATCAAGAAAAATCTGTGACAATTTCCATCCCTTCAGTTGCTTTCTTGTTTTCTTCTTCCTTTGAGGCACTTTCTTGGCATGAGGACATGAATTTTGTGGATTTCCCATTTTTCATCTTATTTGACATCTAAATGTTGTGTTCCAAAAATCTAGGAACTGTGTCGAGCATTTCTTGTTGTGTGTCAACAAAATATGATCCGACAATCCTTTTTTTAATTCTACCTCCACATAAATTATGGCGATTGTGTAGATTTATTAATTAAATATTTGGGTATATTTCTTTATATATCACCCTAATATGTTCCCAATCACTTCTATCACTTTATGGAGCCAAAAATATAAGGGTACATTATGCAATCTAACCCAAACTAACATTCAAGATACTACCATTATATTGGCGTTGAAATGTGGGAACCAAGGGGTGACAAAAAGTCCCGCAGAGCCCCAAAACCATGGATCCTCTTGCAATATAGATTCACAATCCTCTCACGATGTAAATTTTTCTATGAAAATGCCCATGGAGCAAAGGTACATCTCACAATTTATTGTGCAATTTGTGAATATCCAATGGAAAAGATCCACTGGTTTTCGCCAAAAACTATTGAGTCTGCATAATACTACTTGAGATTCATATTTTGTGCAAAAATCACTTGTTTATGGTAGATTTACAATCATTACTTGGATTTGATTTAGTTGTTCCACTATGAAGGGGTTGGCTATATTGTGTTTCTAATCTAGTGTTGTCGAGGCAACAAATTTGGATTTGAGGATATATATGAACTAAAAGACTCCATTTTCTTACCTTTGATTCGAATATGTTCCTTTGTGAATACTAGATCCAAACACTCCCTGTGTGCCCTTTGAATTTCTTGGTCGAGGTGATCCTCCTCAAAGCCTCAAGTTTAATATGATGGTGGATGATGGGAGGATGTTATAATCTTGTAACATCACATCTTCCTACATGGATTTTCCTCTGAACATCAGACTTTGTAAGAGCATCGTGATACCCAGAGTGTGCATGATATTGTGCTTTAAATGTTTGACGTTCTCTATGTCCCGAACCCAAAATAATATTGATTTTCCATGTGGGGATTTGATAAATAATTGGAAGGCTACCAGATCAAGTGCCCATACTTTACATTCATACAGATATTCAGCCAAATAAATGAATAAGTTTGGAGATGAAAAGAGGGAGATGGATTTCTATGGTATTATTAATTTCATAAGTGATGGCCAAATCACTGAACTCACCCACTTTGATGGAGGAAAATTATGATATGGAAAAATGTTAAGCAAACTCTCCATATATAACGCTACTCCTCCATTTCAACAACCTAATTTACTTAGGGGATTGGGAATATCCATATCTGGGATCTTTAACAACAAACGTAGGAACATATCCAGATGTGTTTGAGGTGGAACATTCACTTTCGTAGACAAAATTTTGCCTCCAAATCTGATCAATATTTCTATTTTTACTAAGAGAAGACAATTATAAGATTTCTATATTCAATCTTCTGTGATCCATACTGTATTAAGAAAAATATTTCAGTAGAAATCACATAAGAGACATTTTTGGCCCATGTGTTTCGAACCAACAAGTCTCGTTCATTGTTTTGGTACTTATGATGAACCACACTTTCTCGTTCGAAGTGTGTTGGCCAAAACATTCTCTTATCTAATTTCTACCAAAAGACATTGCTTAAGTTATAATATTTCTGCTCCATACTTGCCTTAATCCTACACAAGTTCATTCCCAACTAATGAATGAAGTTATAAGATTTCTGCTCCATACTCGCTTTAATCCTACACAAGTCCATTCCCAACTCATGAATGTGACTTCCTTCACTTCCATCTATGCCATTGTGTACGTACAAGGTGAGAAGATACTCTACATCGAAAATATGGTGAATGATACTACCAATGGCCTAGCCTATTAGTCTCTGTCGTCACGCGGGAGACCGAAACCAGTATTAAATCCATTCAAAAACTCCATTATCAGACCCGCGAGCAGTGAGATCATTCCCTAGCGATGACATAGAAGGTGGATTTGATGTTTGAAGAAACCCAACCACATAAGTAAAGAGAAAACAATAAGAAACCCTAGCCATCACACCAAGCTCATCCTCTTGACACAGTTCCCCTTTCAATCTTTAATTTGTTTCTTTAAATAATATATTCTTAACTTACATTTTAATCATTTTTTTATTTGATTCAATGATTGTAAGTTCATAATTAGTGTATTAATTAATTAATTTTTTATGGTACAAAATGGGTCAAGTTTATACCTTGCTAAATCTATTTAGTATAAAATCAAAATTTCACAAATATGTTTAGTCAATAAATTTTATAGATAAAAATGACCATGACAATACCACACGTAATAATGACTATGTATTTTCCTTGTAAGAATCATCACTAGATTTTGTATGTTTGAAAATCACAAGTTTTCATTATTTTTTTTAATCAATATATACCTTTAAAAAATACAAATAATCAGAACATCATAGGTGACTATGAGCATGCATATTCTTTTAACCACAATCATTCAATGTAAAATTAAAAATATATCCAAGAAAATAAACATAAAATTTAAAAATTAATTTACAAATGAATGTTTTCTGACGATAGAATTTTAAATGTATGTGGTTTTAATTTATGCTATGTATTTTTGTTGTGATTTTGTTTGCCTATGATTGTTTGTTTGGGTATAATATTTTTACACATATTTAATGTCATATACAAAAATTACTTTTAGAATGAGTAGAATGTGTGAATTAACTTATTAATCTTTAAATTGTTGTTTAATTTGATAAAATCTTGTTTTTTCAACATCATTAATGAATTCGAATTTTTATAAGCACCACTATCCAATGCACAATATTTTTATAAGTGTTTTTAATTACTATGTTTTTTATAGTTAGTTACAGGTTGATGTTTTGTGATGATAAAATTTAAATGTTTGTGTTTCTATTTTATGAAATGTATGTGTTTGTTTCTTCATGCTCCTGTTATGTGTATAATTTTAGAACACAAAAAAGTATTTCATTAGAATATCCCATATGGAAGTCCATTGCCCAAATTTTCTATTGACTTGATACAAATCACCCCTATGATGATTTACACACATAAAATATAATATGGAAGAATTATAGTCCCAATTAATTGAATGTGTATTAAACTATACATGTTCAAATTAGCAATTAGTTTAACAAAATTTCATTTATTTTTTCAAATGACCATAACATCATGAATGGTTATGGATTTTTCGTAGGTATCACTATTCAATGCATCTTTGAGAACGATTTTTAACCAATATATATTGTTAATTAGTAACGAATCGACGTTTTGTGATGGTAAAATTTTAGATGTTTGTGTTTTTATTTTATGTAATGTATTGGTTTGTTTCTTTGTGTTTGTATGTCTATAAATTCCTGAACATAAAAAAATCTTTTATTAGAATAACTTGATACAAATAAATTATATGATAATTTTAAGAATGCATAGTATCCAATGCAAGAATTACACTTCAAATGAATTGAATGCTTCCGTAGCTTATCTATGCTCAATTTAATAAAAGTTCACCTATTTTGGTAAATGACCATGACATCATGAATGAAAATGTATTTTTTTTTGTAACCAACACTATTCAATGTGTGTATTTTAAAATTACAATTATTTTAAATTAATATATTCTTATAATTAATTACAATTTTATATTTTATGGTAGAATTTCAAATGTTTGTGATTATATTATATTTTTTTGTATATGTTTGTGTTTGTGCATATATAATGGCTTTACCCGTACATAAAGATCGTATATAACAATTACACTTTAAACGAGTTGAATTTGGGTATTAACTTATTTTATGTGCAAATTCATATTCAATTTAATAACATCACATTTATTTCAAAAAATGATCATAACATTTATCAATTAACATATATTTCAATAATAAAAATAACTATAATATCACAAACGATTATGATGATAGATTTTTTGCAAGCAGAACTACTCAATACATTTATCATAATTCGCAAGAAATTATGTACTTTAGAAATTAATTAGCTAGAAATTGACGCTTTATAATGTTATAATGTTAAAATATGTTTTTTATTTTTAATATGGGTTTATTTGTTGTGTTATTTTTTACTTTTTTGTGTCATGATTTTACAGATACATAATATCATAATATTATACGAAAACGAGGAAGAAGTTCAACCTTATATTTTAACTCACTTATATTCAATTTAATTTGTTTGAAAATATTTTAATCAAAATATATTTCAAAAATACAAACATGGAGTTGAATTTTTATCCTTTGATTTATATTTGTGTTTAATTTAATAAAATCATTTTCAAAGCAACGACAATTATTTTAAAAAAATATAACTTTCTTTTTTAAACATGCTAAATATGTCTTTTGAAGGTGCTTATGTTTCCTCTAATTTCAAAATTGAATTGTAATAAGCATTGGTAAATTTATATTATGACCTTCTTAATTGAATATTCAATTGCCCCTAACAAGTCAAAGTGCATCAAGTGGTGTGACATATGACAATGTGAACATTTATTTTTATTAATATACAAGAAAATTTGCCTTTTTGTGTTATGATTCTTGAAAAATTATTAAAGCCTTAAATGTGATATTGGACTTCTAATTCACACAAAATGGGTTACGCCCAAGAAGAGGAAAGATAAAAAGTTCAAAAAAAAATCTCCTTTTTTTTTTGTAAGCTAGGGAGTTACCATTCTCTATTATAAAAAAAAGAAAACCAATAGAATCTTAAGGTGATCTCAACCTGCCCCGAAGGGAAACCAGGTTTATTGACCACCTATAGTTTTTGACTGCAGACCAAAAATAAAATGTTTTCATACTATCTTTCCATGCTTTGTAAACATTCATCTGGTAACTAGTAACATTGACAACTAGCTGCAAATAAGTCTTATCATAATTCCTATGCATATCTAAGGAAAAACTAAAAATTTGCATTTTCTATCTATATCAGAAAAAACATGCCTATCTTCATTGAGTCCCGGCGTCCTCATGCTGCTCCTTTTCCTTCCTGACCACCAGGCCATTCGCCTCTAGCTGCTTCTGAAGATCCTCCAGCCTTTTGTCTTGCATGAGCAGGGTGATCAAGATGTTCCTCATCTCTTTCTTCAAGTTGGGGATGCCCTGTGACAATTCAACCATCTCTAAGGCTATCTGTTCCATGGATTTTGCCATAAGTCTTTTCATGACCCAATAGAGGTGCAGGGATTGCTTATACAGATTCATTCTGCCTCTGGTATGGCCTGGGTCAAGCATAAGATCCATCCAGTCCTCCATTTCTTCCTCTGATTGAGCTTGAATGGCCTCCTCCTCCCAGTGCTCTATTATTCTTCAAATTTTTGATTTTTTTCATTCATTATAGGCCCGCTCTGCTGTTCGAACTCTTGTTTCTATGGTTCTCCTCCCCTATCTATCTTCTACACCCTTGCTGGTCTCCCTGTCTTCTGCTGCTCATTCCCGACAACGTCTACCCCTCCTGCTTCTCCCTTCTACGATTCCTCACCTGCTTTGACCTCCTCGACCATGGCGGCCTCGCCCTCATCCTCTCCTGCCTTTCCCAACCTCGGCACCCAGCTCCTGTTCATCTTCGGCTTCCTTCCGACCCCTTTTCGTAACTTTGTTTCTAATACCCTGCTCATTTTGGACGCGTTTGTCAATTCCTTCCGCTGCCATTTCCAATTCATCTTCCTGGGCTTCACTATCATCCTCGGACACTTCATATACCGGGATGTAAAATTGCTCGGGGTTCTCTTCCATTTTCCCCTTGCCCTTTACATCCTAGCTTGCTCAGCTCTGGTCCACATCACCACCGCTGCTTCGCATCCATCTCCTCGCCACTCTGCTTCCTTCCACTGCCATTCTTTCTCTATTATTTTTCCCCGGTCTGTGCGCCCCTGCTCCTTCCGTCCTGCTTCCTACGCTGTGCTTTCTCATGTCTGTATCTTGCCGTTGTTCTCCTCTCTCGCCGGTTTCCCTGCATGCGCTATATATGGTCCCTCTATGCCACCGTGCCTTCCTTATACCTCCCTTCTTAATGTCCTCAGGCTCCACCACCCTATCCATTATGCTGTCCCCTCTCCTCTCGCGATAATTTCCCTGGCCTTTGTCTGACATCCTGACAACGCCACCGTCAGTCACCCTCCCCCTGCTGTCCTTTCGCTCTAGTCTATGTTCCATCGCACCGCTCCTACTACCTGTATCCATCATACTTCGAAACCTGGCAGTGTTGTGCATCCTTGCACACCTTCATGTCTCCATTACTCCACCTGCCAACCTCCTCAACCCGATCAGGTGAAAAAGAAATTCTCCTTTTTGCTAGAGTTGAATTGTCGGTTTTGCAGACTACCAAGAAAACACATGATTAAATAAAAAGTTTCATGTGTGAAACTCACTTAAATTTTTTTTTGGAGATAAAAGGAGTTGGACAAAATATAAAGGTATATTTGGAAATAATTATTGTACTCATACCCAAAAAGTAGCAAGATGTTGCTAAGGGTCAAGAAAATGTAAATTGGAAAATGACTACTATTTTTTCTCCTCGGAAGTAGGAGTTAGAGCTTTAGGGAAGGCACATGGAAACATAGTTCTTGGTTGGAGGAATGCAATAGCCTCTGATCTATTTCCATCAAGAAAATCTTAGATAAGTATATTCTAAAAAATAATACACTTGAATGTGTGCAAAGATGCAAGAGGATATTATATAATAAATTAAATAAGCTTGTTTGGATGGATAAATATATAGGCGTGCAAAAAAAATAATACATTTGAATGTGTGCAAAGATGAAAAACGATATTATGTAATTAATTAAAGAATCTTGTTTGAATGGATAAATATACAAAACATGCACAATAACCCTTATTCACCTGTAAAAATATAGTTTGTTGTAAGCTACTACAGAGAAGAATTATTGAAGGTAAGAAAAATAAATTTATACGTAATTTAACTTGTAGAAAAATAAATGTATATCTAGTTTAGCTTGCTATAGGTAAAAGCACTAGAATCATATCAACTGGCCATGGAAAAAGCAACCTTGGGTAAAGAAATATTAGGGCCTAAAGGAAAACCTTCTCAAACTCCCATGACAAGGGTTCAACATGCCTCTTGCCTAATTTGCATATGCTCTTGTTCAATGAAAACGATAGTAATAGTAAATTATATACAATCATTATTTAGAAACAAAATATATAGAGTTGACGTGAATATCTAATGTGTACCCATAGAATATAAATAGAACAAATATTATAGTATTTTAAACTTTTGATGGAATCACTTCATTACACAGTAACAAGTAAATAGATTGTATAAATTTTTCTTATGAATAAAAAGAAAGTTTTACATTGTTGGGGCTATAAGACAGACAAAACTATTCTCTCATAATTAAATATTCTCACTAAAAAAGAGAGGATAAATCCCTTGAATTGAAATTGATATACATGCATTGTTTCAAGTGTCGGGCCTTTTGGGAAAATCACTAGCTAGATAACGGTATTATTTACACTCAAACAAAATCAAATTTCCTTGCAGCTAGCATCAAGAAAAAATTGCAACTGACATTGAAACCATGTAAAGAGGAAGCATTGGATAAGTATTTGAAGGCCAAAGCATAGGCGAAAAAGTGCATGAATTTTTACCTAAAACAATGTCACAAGATAACCCAAGTTGGTCATAGATTAACCAACACATGCAAGAAAGGAATTCCTTTGTTTGGATTGGAATAACTCTAAATTAATCAAGAAAACAATGTTATAGAGGGTTTTGACATAAGTAGACTCTAACCTTAGTAATATAGATGACATCCTTCAACCCGATACTTTGTTGTAAAGGGAATAACATTAGTATTGTAAATATATGTTTGTACAAAGAAAAATTATATCGAGATGAGAATCAAGTTACGTTTTAATCATAGAGTGAAAATTCTAGAAATATTGTAAAATATTGGAAGGAATTCAATGTATTAAGTTTAGTTCATTTTGAAACCATTGAGAAAAATAGAAATTATGTTGAGATCCTTTGAGGGAATCATAACCAATGTCTGATACATCACAACCACAAAGTTAGAAGTAAAAACATACAATAATATACCAAATATGCAATAATGGCTATACTATAAAAAACATAAGTGAATGTAGAGGAACCAAAGACCTTGTGATGGATTACCAAAGGATTTCATCCATACCACATTTTACAAGGAGTATTTTTCTAGGAGCGTGAGATGGAAATAATTTGTTCACATACATTGCACATAGAATCACATCATCACAAAACATCAGTGTTCAATTTTTGAAAATACTCATTGAGCAAACTGTATTAATTATAGTATTGTTCATTCTTTCAACTACATATTTTGTTGAGAATTCTATGGAACTATGCTATGATGTTGAATCCCATGCTTGTAGATATTTTTCGATATTCATTAGAGTACATTATCTTCCATTAACAATATGAAGAGAGCCAATATGTGAGTATTCTTCATATCCAATCCATACATTAAATTCCTTAAAAGTTTTGAAAGCTTGAGATTTACTTCTCAATAAATACATGTTATGAAACCAACCCACAAAAAGACATAAAAGATAAATCAACACATTAGAAATAAGCCTCTTTTAGGGGGAAACCTCCTTTACATTACACATGAAAAATTCTTCGATGATACAATTGACAAGTTGTCCTTTCTTTATATAAGAGTCTAAGGGGTCATGATATAATCAGATCTTATATAACAATATTAATGTAAGCGCACAATAATAATAATAATGGGTTTCTATGGGGCACAACAATAAAAATATGGGACTACATGGGCACAAAAATATAATAAGGTGGTTGTATTAATAGCAATAAGGGGTTACACTGGTAGTATAGGGACCTAACAGTACACCTAAAACATTCCAATGTAATCATCAATACAATTCTTCATACATTTATTTTCATTAGCACAAGGAAAATGCATAAGACCACACAAATTAAAATATATATGTCCAACTTTTCTACATGAATAAACAGACCTTGCTAGCAAAGGTGAACAAGGCACAATAGATTTCTTATACTCCTAGCGAATGTCAACAAGGAGAAAGTTATCAAAACAATTATATGAGACAAAGAAGAAGTTAGAAATGATTATGCATAGCTAAAGACCCATACAAATAAGGAAGTTGAAAATCCCACATATATTTAATAGGATACTCAATTAAAATATTTAATGCTTAAAGTAGTTAGGTATAACAAAAGAAGCGTGTTTAGTTCTCATTATTTGGGAATTAAGTCACGCTTGAAGAGGAAGGGTCATGACTAAGTAGAGCGAAAAATGAGATAATATTGACGAATACTCTATGTGCTCTCGGTAGAATAAACAATGTTCCAATGTAAATAAGCCCAATAATTTCCATGTAGTAGAAAAAACTTTTTGGGGCAATATTTAGAGTGGGTTAATATTCCATGGTTTTTTAAAATAAAATATAAGAATAGTTGTCAATTTTGACATTTTTTTAATTTATTTTCTCAACGTTTATACTTTAAAACTATTTTAACTTCAAAATCATTAGAACTCTCAATATTTTTACAAAAATATCATTAAACACTTCATATTATGAATATTATGGGGTACTAATGTTAGACAAGGTTTATAAGCTTTAAAATAAATTTCCATCCTTGAAATTTTTTCTACTAGATAGAACCCTTCGAGAAGAAAGAAAAAACATGGCGCAATTGTGGAAGATATATAAAATAATGAAGTGAGTAACAAAGAAGAATAACTTGAGACATTGTTGAATAAAAGTAACATGTGGGGAATAACTAACAAGGAATAAATTTGTGGGTCATTTAATGTTTGCATGTTGGGAGCCTCTCTGATTTAGTAACAATGAAAATCCGCAATGCGAAGGGTGTGTACATTTCATGATATTTTTTCTTTGAAATGATGAAAGACAATTTAGGATGCATAAATGTAGTTATATTACAATTTAGTGAAAGGAAAAATGGATTCTTCTTTTATTCCATTAAAGTTTTTTATGCATGTCCAAGTTTATTTCACCTTCATGGCTTCTTTTGATCAAAAGGAGAACTACAGAGTTTCTCATTGTACATATATAATAAAAATATGAACATTTTTAGTAGAATAGTTGAAATAGGAGGTGATGTAGGTGTTACCTATCCTAAACAATGCGTATTGTTGAACAATTATCTCCTTCTTAATGAAAAGTATTATCTTTCAGATTGAGTGTATACCTATTCTATTAGATTTCCATATACTTTAATGTTTCTGCTAAAATATATTTATTAATTTGTGAATGATCATCAAAAAATATATTTTTACATTGTAATATGATTCTCTTCCAAATCACGTGGAAGGTGTTTTTCATAGCTCACGCCAATTCAAAGGGGGATTTTCGTGAATAATGAGGTTAGAGAAACATTAATATATGTATAATGGTGTCAACATGTTTTGGTTTGTATCCTTTAAATTCCATTCCTAAATAAATAAATGTGAATGCATTTGAGATTTGCATAATTTCAATAGAAAAATATCTCATATACTGTACATATAAGTGAAAATTAGTGAAGTCATTGCATTGAACTCAACAACACCTTAGATGTAAAAAAAAAGCCTCAACATTTAACTTAGAATTGAGTAGAAAAAATGAAAAAAAAAAAAATTATTAGAAGAAATCATATTACAAATATAAATATTAGTGATTAGAAAAATGGGAATGCATAATTTACAAATCTGAAATGCATATAAATAAATCTGTGAAATCATATTTATGATTCTTTAATTTTGTTATGTTGATAGCGTGTATCCCTTGATAGGATTTCTATAATTTTAATTTAATTATCAATAATAAATAGGTTGATGCTAGAGATTCAATAATCAATAATTAATATTTTTAATATTACTCATTAATAGAAGGTTAAGACTTATTTAAAATGTAATTATGATCTCCATTCCTTCTGAATTTAATAAAAAAAATTATTTCCAAATTAATTTAAAATATACTATATATAGAATATTTTGACTATAAAATGATTTATTGCTTTTATATAACTATTGTGACCATATAATCAAATGGATTGAAAATTTTCTATAGCCATCAATCTATGATAATAATCAAAGCACTAACCCCATTATACATATTGCATTAACGAGATTTAAAAAATTATAAAAGTTAACTAAACTATATATTTATTATTGTTATTATTATTGGAGTTATATAAAAATATGTTTATCCATGTAGTTTCACCCCACTATTATTATGGAAATCCTTTAATTGGAAACATGTCTTCTTACATTACCATGGATTAGAAATACCACATTCCCAATATGATGTGTTGATATGCCATTTTATTAAATTAATTAATTTGAGATAATTTAATTAATATAGTATACCTAATTTTGGTAGAAATCTTATCATTGATATGTCAATATTACAATGAATATTCCAACATATTCCATGAGGTTTAAATATCTACAATCAGCCTAATAATTAAATTATAACTATGGAAGATTTATTCTTACTATTGAGAATATTTATAGGAATATCTATTTTGTAATTTATTTCCAAATTGAAAGTTTAAAAGTAAAAAAATAATTAAACAATAAAAAATTAAGACAAACAGGGAAGCAATAAATCAAAAATGGATGGAATGGAAAATAAATTTCAATCTGTGATAACCATCAAATGTACCCTATTATTCCTATACACATTTCATAGCTTAAAAAAACAATATAAATTAAATAAATTATAATTTTATTACAAATTATATTTTGGTTATTTAAAAAAATAGATAAACTTGCATGCATATTTCAACAACAACAAAAAATCTTAGTGGAAAATTTTAGTAGTGAAATATGTCAATATTACTATGAATGTTCAAACATATTCCATCAACCTAAGAATTAACTTATAACTATGATGATTAGCATAATTACCGTCTTATGTACTAATTGTTGGAATGCAAAAGGTGGATCATTAATTCTTATTGGAATGTTTATATTTTGTTGTTCTATTTCCTAGTTATAACATTCCAATCAAATCCCCATTTCATGTTTTTCTCTTTATAGCTTAATATTGTTACTATCCAACTTAATATTTCATCAAACCTAGAATGCCTGGATGAAACTTTGTCACTATCAGTTTGCTTGGATCAGGTTTTATATTGATCATCATTTTCTTCTATATTTTTTATCATAGTAACATGGGGTGAATCAAAAGTCAAGTCGATATTGAAGATATTTTTATTCCTGTTGTGTTTGGTTGACTATCCTTCGTCCTCTACCTATGATGAGCTTCCTTCTATATTGAGTTTGTCTAGAGTCGATTTTTTATGTTCCTGTGTTTGCTGAACTACCATCATTTTCTATAGTCATCCTTCAATGAATACATATTTTCCATGTCCAAGAAACTGCAAGATGTCAGGCCCAATAGATTATTCTAGAAATTGTTCTAATTCTCTAGGATTCTTTTCTTTTCTACCCTTTATAGGGTATCCTAAAAAATATTCCATGTGATTGAGTGTAGATTATATTGTTATTGTGGGTCTTCTAGTTGAATACCTAGAAAGATTTCATTCCCATTTATTGTATATGTTTATGTCCCTATTGTTTTCCAACTCCGTGAGTCTTCGCTTGGAATATTCTTATGATATTATGTCGTAGGTACTATGAGGTCAAATTTAAATGGTTGTGTCTAACTACGCTTTCATTTCTTCTTCTTGTTCAAAATCTAGAAGGATTAAAAGTATATCCCCTTGTTTTTCTTGAGCTTGTGGTGGAATTGTATTATGTTAGATTATTAACTGATCATATATACATTTGGTCAATTGTAGGTTGATACAAAATATCTTTCCGGTCTACATCTAAAGAGTCAACATACCAAAATTCAATTATTTGTAGCGACAATTGAATCTGCGATGAGGGAGGAAACATTTTTTGTATGTGTTGAGGTACTGTCCATCTATTGGAAGATTTTTAAATATTTTTCGAGGAGTAATTAGTGAAGTTTGTTTCATGTCCATCCAAATTACTAAAGAAGGGAACCAAATGGACTTATTAAAAATTTCACATCCATACCGGTTCATATTGCGCATGTCACCAATGTGTTTTCCCTAATTGTATATTTTTGTCGTCATGATAATTTGACTAATTTATGGTAGAATAGTGAGTTTAATGTTAGAGACTCTACCTATTCATGAAAAATGACTCTCTCTCATTAGGAAAAAATTAGAAATAAGAAAAAAAAATTGAGATATCAAAAACTTAATTTAACAATACATGTATTTAACAGAATAATATAAATATGAATAAATAAGAACCCAATAATGAATATTTATTATTCGTATTGCATTGAATAGTGGAAATAGGAAAAAACCATATAAAAATATACAATTTGAAAATTTAGAAATTTTATAATTTTTAAATACATATAACTAAGAGTGAGTTTGGGGTCAATATCTATAATCAAAACCATTACCATATGTTGTCTCACGAAAAGTGATTTTTGGGTTAATATAGATAATCAAAATATCATCTCCAAGATACACAACATTTACTATACTCCTTTCTTATGTGATTGCATTTGGAGTTGCACTTCATTCAACTTTATCACTATGTTATGCCACTTTAAATACATAAAATCTATCATTTTAATGCTATAGTTAATGTTTTAGATATTAAAACTGATGTGTGTTGTAAAATTTGAAGAATTATAATGTCAAGATCGTGAAGTGTACACTGGGTCATAGTTTCTAGAATTTATTGTGTTTTAAAGTTCATAGTGCACTATGGTTTAATTGATTTTAGAGTTAGTCCCTTAATAATTATCAAGTGTCATTCTTTTTTAATAGTAATTATGGTTAGAGATTGCATTATGGAAGGGTTTGTAATTATCTATGAGTATGATTGATCATAGTAAATTAGCTGTTATGGGTCATATTAGTGTTTTGACATTCATAATGGTTTTAGGATAAGGGGCACATATTGTATCAGATATTATAGTGATGAGAGTGGTCAAAGGTTACATTAAATAAGGGGAACATTTTTGTGGGGGTTAATATATAGTTCAATATGTAGAAATATCTAATAATAAATTCATTATAATTAGTGAATTTAAGGATACATATATTAATATATATTTTTATTGATCAAAATATTATTGGTAACTAATGACTAATGCGTGTTTCCTTATGATTGCGCTCACTGTTTTAATCCAATAACTAACTGGTTGTACTTAAAAAACCCTTAGCTATTTAGTAGCTAGATTTTTGATACTCCTAGTATTTTGCAAGTCTCTTAAAAATATTGAAAAAATTAAGTTATCTCAAACTTTGAAATAAATAATTATAAATTAGATATATTATCAATTACAAAATTATCCAACCTAAAAATATTTAAAAAATAAATATAAATTAATTTATTTTTTAATTACCAATAAAGAAAAGGTTATCCATATGACTTCAAAAGAAAAATGATATAACCCAATGATTTAATAAGTTAAAAAATATTAATTAAAAAAATTATTTTATTACTAGACTATCCCCAATAATGACCCATGGCAAGTAGACTATCATGGCACGAAGTTGAAAATGGCAAATTCCAGTTCCTTCGTTCTAATTTCCTGTAGCCCACTCTCACCCCTGCCACCATCTCTTATATTCTCCATTCCACTAAATTATATGCAATTTTATTGAATTGTTTAAAATCCACACGTCATAGAGTTAGTAGGCTTGTTGTGGAGCTTTTGAATTTTCTCACAACTCGGAGGCGATGAGTAACGACGGACGTTTCAGAAAAAGCCATCCGTTGTGGTCCGGACTCCATTCATCGGGAAGAAGATAAGATAATGATTTTGTGGTTTTGACCGTTGGGAGAGCGTGGAGTAGAGTAAACATTTATTTACCTCTGAGTAAAAGTCGAGAGGATATATGTAAACATTTATTTACATTTTTGTAAAAGTCCAGCACCTCACGCTGTTGTTATTGTTGGTAAGGTGAATTCATTTTAACATTTAGTTGTCTCTCTATCTCACCTTGTTAGTTATGATTTCCAACATGAATTCGTTTTAACATCTAATTCTGTATAAGGTTGTATAACATCTAACAATTAACTATATTAACATCTATTTAGTTATTATTTATAAGGTTGTATAAAATGTTCGATAAATTATTGCCACTTAAAAAAAATTATATATATATATATATTCTATTTTTTAACTCTCATATAATATTCTAGCATTTAATTTCCTTTTTAAAGTTTTATTTAATTTTTTAAATAAATAATTTTAATACGTTTTTTTTTTTTTTTTTTAATTTTTAATTAGTAACAAAATAACTAATTTTAAAATTAATTATAAATGTATTTCAAATGGGCTTTGTGAATGTTATATTATTTTATTATATCTTATTTAACATTCCAAATATTGTTTTTTTTTTTTTTCCACGAGAAAGATCCTAATTTTATTAATTAAAACAAATAGCTCATCAAAAATTGCAAAAATAATGTACATATGGGGAGGAAAATCATGTTTTTCTCCCTTTCTTCTTCTTCACCTTGCACCACTCGCCTTGAATCAGCATCGAAGATGTAAGTGCAAGTGAAGTATCATCCTGAGGTCGAGGGTTTTCTTTATCAGAATCAGAGTTGTCTAATGTATGTAGTCATTTGGATCCAGGGGTATCCGTTGTGTCTAGTATATTTACTAGCTATGAGTTCATCGAAGATTGTGGATGTAATTCATGTAGATTGTGGATGTAATTCATGTGCTTCTTATTCCTTGTTCATATGATTTTCCTCGTTGGTATGGGATGTTCCACACCAGCTTCCTCCTCCTCATGAGAGCCCGGTGGTGAAAATTGCCATCCCTTGGCCTGTTTCCTATTTTGTTCTTTCCACGGGTGTTTTTTTTGGCTTCAGACACTTATTTTGTAGGTGTCTTGTTTGCCTATAGTTTCTACATCTAAATTTTGTATTTCCATAAACAAGTATATGTGTCGAGATGTGGTCAACAAACCTTTGTTGAGATCTATTTCTACATATATTCGTGCGAATGTGAAAATTCTTTTCTCTAGCCTTTATGTGTCCATTCGAATGTGTTGCCCGATGGTGTTGCTGATGCCTACAAGGTTTGGCTAGTTCCATAGATGTAACGAGAGGTTTTGCAGATGAACCTAAAGTGGCATCCTAGATACAACCATAGTATTTGAATCAAATTCCGGAAACCATGGCATGATGAAAAGACCCATGGATCCCCAGAACCATGGTCCTTTCTGTAATATGATGTCTCTAGCCTTTGTTGATGGTAAATTTACAATGAAAAACCCCTTAGAACAGAGATGAATATCATAGTGAGCACTACAGTTTGCGAAAATCCAGTGAAAGAGCTCAGTAGGTTTTGTGCAGAAACAGTGGTATCTACAAATAATATCTTGTTTTCCCAAAATATTACAATGCTCATTTGTTTCTGGTATATCTCTATTTAAGTTT